>BPLR01007058.1:0-242139 GCA_021605095.1 Caerostris extrusa | reverse complement strand
TGGCTAAAAATGTACTAGACAATTCACTAGTTTATAATTTACTCTATTCATACTCTAGTCAAAAATATAATACATATTACCCAGGAAACTTAAGTCAAAATTATAGTCATAGCAATTGTATGTAACTCAATAAGCCTTGAAATATTTTATCAGTTTTAACGATTAAAAAATTGACATTAACATTGACTTATCTTCTTTAACATCAGTTAATCTCATTTTTAAAAATATTTGTTTTGGTAACATTTATTTTACAAATTTCGAAAACAACAGAAATAAATTAATTAATGAAAAGAAGAAATTAATTAAATTTTCTCTTTTTGCTTTTATTAAGATTTAGCTTGAGTTGTTTTTAATAATTCCATTCACAAATCTGTAAGCACATTTCAATTCAGGTAGGCCCGAGACGAAAAAAGTGTAAATAAACCAATAAATATATTTCAAAAAATATTATAAATACAGAACGTTTGGAATTTAAAAATATTGTAGCACACTAACACAAGAGATGCTGTCAAATTTATTTAAAAGCATATTTCATATTACTAATTTTATCAAAATACTACGATAACCTGTTATCTTGAAAGAGTACCGCTATCTGTCAAATAACTTCTATAATTATTTGTTTTTAAATTGCACCTTGCATTCTTTTAGATTTATATAAATTTAAAAATATTAAACCCCTTTTTTGTATGTAAAATTACAAAATACTTTTTTCTTTATAGCAAAAAACTGCACTGCAATATTGAGAACTTTGAAAAAACACAAAAATTGCAATTTTTTTTTTTTTTTTTTTTTTTATTTATCAGTTAGTCCTTTTTTAAGAAATATTATTTAAAAAATATCAAACATATGATAGAGTCACGGCCTATTTTTAAGATAAACAGCTGAGGGAAGGTGCGAATTATCATCAAAAAAGAAATAGATAAGTCAATAATTTTTGTATTATCTAAAACAGATTTAGAACGAAACACTACATCGTGAGTTTAATGCACGTTATTATTTATTTATCTGCTTTTCGAATCAAATTTTTAAAAATTTCGGATTTATAAAAATCAACGAGGAAAAAATATTAAATATATCTCTTAATTAATGGTAGAAATATTATTTCATAGGTATAACAAAGCTTTCTGCAGTCGTCAAAAAATATTTTATTTTTATTTGAAATATACAAAGTTTTTTTTTTATTATTATTTAAAAGAATTAATAAACGTTTCTCTTGTTATAAATTGAAATGTTAACAATATTATTTAAAAGAATTAATTAACATTTCTCGTGTTATAACTGAAATGTTATCAATATTATTTAAAGGAATTAATTAACATTTCTCGTGTTATAATTGAAATATTGTTATCAATATTATTTTAAAAAGAATTAATTAATATTTCTCGTTTTATAACTGAAATGTTATCAATATTATTTAAAAAGAATTAATTAACATTTCCAGCGTTTTAACTGAAAAATTATCAATTAAAAAACATTTTTAATGTCACCATTTTCAGTTACTGAAAAAAATTCGTAATTGAATAATTTATAATGGATTTTGTAATGAATAATGTAAATAAAAAATTTTCACTTTTATTACAATGCACATAATCTTGGAAATTTCTGTTAAAATTTTTCTGAAATTAGAATGTTTTTTATGAGTTTCAAAAATTTGACAGAAAATGAATATTGGTTTCCATTGAAAATCATAAGTTATACAGTTATTTTATTATTTAAAATAATTAATTAACATTTCCACGCTATAACTGAAAAATTATCAATTAAAAAACTTTTAGATTTCATCATTTTTCAGTTACTGAAGATAATTCGTAAGCGAATAATTTATAATGGAATTTGTAATGGAAAGTTGTGTATAAATATTTTATAAACGTTTTCATCGGTTTTATTACAATGTACATAATCTTGAAAATTTTTGTTAAAATTTTTGCTGAAATTAGAATAATTGTTTTCATGATTTTCAAAGATTTGGCAGATTGGCTTCTGTTGAAAATCATAACTTTACTAATTTGTGAAAAACACATACAACATTTTTTAGGGAAAGGAAAATTTCGATTTAATTTAACAAAGAACATGTTTATCTTTATTTTTACTCTGCTGTTGTCTAGGGTAAATGCCTACGAACATTTGAAGGTCGAATTTGATTGCAAATATAAATAATAAGTTACATAATAAGATTTAAAGCCATTAAATTTAAAAAGAACAGTACCGCCATCTGTCGGAGAGAACGTAAAACAATAGCAATAATAATAATAATCAATTAAAGAAGCCCAACAAAAAGAATTTTAAATATATATAGTTTTTAATTTTTAATTTATTTAAATTAAATTAAATTTTATTTTAAAATTAAACTAAATAACTAGTGACTATTTATTAAAACAGCTATATTTCTATCACCTTCCCTATTTTTAAAAAATATAAAGAAAGAAAAGAATTTTCATGCAACTTTCCTTAATCTGTCAATGAATTTATTATTCTTATAAGTTAATAGTTATGTATATAATATAAACATAAATTATATGGAATTTTAAATAAATTATAAACTTGTTGGAGATTCATTCAAAATTTTTAACAGCACATTTTAAAAGTGATTGATTATTTTCAGAATTTTGGGTATAACTTTATTTTGAAAATAATTAATTATACGACAATTTCAAAATGTAGAACATTAATCTGCATTAAAAAATTATAATTAAAATTATATACAAAAATATTAATGTGGTTTTTAAAGGAAATATATATTTGTAGATTAACAAGATAAAAAAAAAAAAATGGTTGACAATTTGGCATCATTTCAATCAATGGAAAATAGAATATTTAAATATTTTAAGCTATTTCAGCATGAAGCTAAATTTTAGTATGAATTCGAATTTAACTGTAAAATAATAAAAATAACAACAACTAATATAAAGCATAATAGATGTTATCCGTGCATGAAAAGATTTAATTCATAATTACTCGAAAAATCACTTAAGAAAATTTAGAATATCTGCATATTTTCATCACATAATTAAATAGTACGGTATTCATTTAAAATTAGATAACAATAAATATCGTGTTATAACCGAAAATGAAATTATATTTTCGTAGAATGATTAAAAATGCTTACAGGTTTAACTGAAAATCGTCCGTAAATGGGTATACAATTTGAATCGGTTAGTAATATTTCAATATAAATAAAAAATAATAACTTTATGCCATTCATAGATTAGCAGGAAACATGAAACAAAACTAATGGTATTGGTTGATGTCGTGTCGATATGGATGTCAATAATATACACTGACGTGTGCGCAGAAGATCTACCTCCCCGTGGTGCACCTGGTAACACTTTTTAGTGGCTAAAAGATCTGCAACTTGGCATTATTGTTAGATTAATGAACTCTGCTTCAGCATGGTTTGTTGTATTATTTTGTTATTGTATGTTTTTTTTTCTTCGTTGTTCTTTTTTTTTTGTAACTGTTCATAATCTGCCATTGGAAATAAAATATATATATATATATATACAATGACACATAAAAAAATCCCAACACCAAGAAAGAAGACTTGTGTTAGATAAACGAAATTTGGTTAGCGTGTTTATACAATTGAAAGATGGCATCGGTTCAATTTTCACGCTTTTCGCATAAGTGTAGCGCTAGTAGCGCCACTCGGATCATGCAAATCAGGTTTGCTTTAAATGCGTGCTGTGAAGTTCGTGAGAGTTATAGAGCTATGAAATTTGACGCATTGAGTTGATGTTAGTCAAGAATGCCTTTAAGAAGATGAAGAAGCCATTATCAATAGCTCACCGATTTTTGAATGAGGGCGTATAATAGGGCTACGAAGGTGGATTTTCTTTCCGCGATATTGCCGAAAGACTTGACTGGAATGTGCCCACTGTGCATGATTGTTTGGAGCAGTGGTCAAGGGATGGTACAGCCGCAAGAAGACCGGGTTCCGGGCGGCCACGTGGCACAAATGAGAAGAACTGAGAAGACCGCCGTATTCGGCGTACAGCTGTGGCCCATCGTACTGCGTCTGCGGCAGAAATTCGAGCTGCAGTTGGTACCACAGTGACACAACGGACGATTAGATATCGGTTACTTCAAGGACGGCTACGAGCCAGGCGTCCTGTTGTGTGCATTCCACTGACTCAAGCCATTGCCGTTTGCGATACCAGTGGTGTCAAGACAGAGCTCATTGGAGGACGGGTGGAGATCTGTTGTGTTTTTCGGATGAAATCATGTTTTTGCCTTGGTGCCAGTGATGGTCGTGTGTTATTCAGAAGGAGGCCAGGGAACGTCTGCAACCAAGGCAACACTGGACGTACCTGGAGTCATGGTCTGGGGAGCAATTTCCTATGACAGCAGGGAGCACTCTTGTGGTTATCCCAAACACACTGTGCAAATTTGTGCGTCAGTCTGGTAATTCAGACTTCCGCTGTTGTAACGCAACGTGCTCTACAGAGTGTTACTTTGGCCTACGAGATCACCAGATCAGTCTCCAACAGAGCAGGTATGGGACATCATTGGATGACAACTCCAGCATCATCCACAGCCAGCGTCTCAGTATTGACAAAGAAAGTACAACAAGCATGGAACCCTTTCCATACCACAAAATGACATTCGGCACCTGTGTGACACAATACATGCGTTTGCAGGCTTGCATTCAAAATTCTGGAGGTTACACGGGCTATAATGTAACAGCATTTTAGATTTGAAATGCATTTTCTTGATCTTAAATTAACCTGTGATCTTTTTAAAATTTAATCAATTAAACTTACGTTAACAAGACAACTGCATTGTTCGAATTTCATTACTCTATAACAATTTATTATTGACGTTGTGATTTTTTTTTTTTCCCGTCAGTGTATTTAAAAGAGCTCTAAGTGAACACAGCATAAAAACAAAGTTTAAGTAAATAGGATTTTAAGTAAAAGTTTCGACTTGCATGTTTATTTATAATTTTAAATATACTTGTCAAGACATAAATACATTTTGCATTTTTAAGTAATGTTTATTTTTCTTTTAAGAGGTGCATACCTGACCAGGCATTGGGTCCTCCGTGATTGGATGTCTTAGGATTATAATGGGGTCCAGTTGATTGGCAACCGTCGCTCAAATCACCTGAAGAATGGATGTGGAAACCATGCTTGTGGCTCACTGGAACAGGAGTTTCGTTGTCTTCTGTTTGCTGCTGCTGTTGCTGATGGTGTCCATGGTGATCTCCCATTTCAAAGCCTCGGAGACGGACATGAAGATTCAATGAACCACCGATTTTCTAAAAGAATTTAAATTTAATAGTTAGTAAAAACGCATTAGTTGGGAGAAACCAGAATCGAGCAGACTTGATGGTGATTGCATTGTGACCATGTGTGTAAAAAGCATCTCTCATCGATAATAAAGATGCCTAGTGGGAGTTTTCGGGTTTCACCCGGAAGGTATCGTGCTCTACCCTCACCAACTATTGGTGAGCTGTTCAGGCATGCATCAATGGAATACGAGGCTATCGGTGTTCAACAAAAATTTTTTTTTACATTCTAATATATCGTATCAATCTATGCGATCACGTGCAAACCAAAAACATTTCGCTGTAAAATATTTGAGTCGATAATATGGGATGGCATCTCAAGCCTTTATCTCTCAACGTCTGAACAGTCCAACTTTCCGGTCTTCTTACAGCAAATCCTTCAAGAATTGCTAGAAGAAGGACATGTTCCTCAGCCGCTGCGTTGCTCCGTCTGGTTCCAACATGATGGAACTCCTGCCAATTTCAGCTTCGATGTTTAGTGACATCTAAATATTATCTTTTCAATGTGTTGGATAGATCGTGGTGCTCCTGTTTCTTGGCCTGCACTGTCGCCGGGTTTATCATATATCGACTTCTGGATCATATGCTAGTCAAGGTGTGTGAAACCTAAATTAATTCGAATGGAGACCTTGTCTGTGGTAATTTTTATAAAATAATTTCATACCTCTCGCCGTTGATTTCGGAAACAAATATCTTATGTCGTATCTTAATGTACTCATTGCAATTTGCAAATTTAATAGCATTTGATTTTCTTTTGTAAAGAAAACTTTACGTAAATGTCATTTTTTAAGCACTACACTGCGTTTTCTAATCTAAGTATTAAAATTTGACATAATTGATGATTTATTGATTTTCACTCACTTTTTGCCAGAGTGTTACTTGTCCAACGATCTCCTGTTGTTGGTCTTCAGGAATGGCTCTGTTAGGTTGAACATTGCATACGGCAAATTCGTACAGATCGTATTCGAATCTGAAATAAAATGGAAAATAAAATCCAACAACGATACTACTGTTTTTAACATGCTGAGATTTGCACGTTCTGAAGTTGTATAATTGGCAAATATGGACAACAGAATTTCTCAAATTAAGATGACCATTACTTTTTTTTTCTATACACACATTGAATTAATTTGTTATAGTCTTGAGCAATGTCTGGTTAAAGCATAAAAGTATTTCCTACACTTTTTAACAACAATTTCAAATTCGCGATTGTCTTAAAAAAAATTTAATAATAATTTGTAGTTATAAAAAACTGAATATTGTACATTATCAACATTCAGTATTTCTGATCAATTATTATTTTTATATTTCTCTTAGCTTCAAGATATATATAATTTACAACTTTTTTTTTTTTTCTTTCAGTTTAAACGTGTTTATCTTTAGTATGATAAATACTGTTAATTTTTTTAAAAATCATTGTTCCATATTACATGGATTCATATAGCAAAAATCAGAAAAATTCCTTAGGAATTTTATGACCCCTTACTTTAGTGGACATGAAAAGACTGACTTACATTTGGGCAACACAACTACTCGGCTACGATTTGCTCTGGAACCGTGATCATGATGATGATGATGATGATGCGCCATAGGCAAGGGTTCGAAACCAGAACTGGAACTCGATCTGCTGTGGCTACCGTGAGAGTGATGGGAATTGTGGGATCGTGACACAGTGGGAACGATCAGGGGCTCGACCACTGGACCACCAGTCTGGACTTGCTGGAGATCGGCTCCTTGCTGAGTCTGTTGCAGTTCATCTTCTTTTTCGTGTGAATCTCTGGAAAGAGGAATAGATTTGATTAATTAATACTACAGGCATCGTTCAAAAGTATTCAGGATTTCTTTCTTTCTTTAGGCATTCATGGTCTATTTAACCTGCTAGTGCACACATAAGTTGGTACTAAGAAAGACAGAGAGAGGGGGGATTTCAATTCAACATTATTTCATTCGTTGAAAATTCCAGGAATTCTCTCAAACTACAGATTCCTATGTTTTCCCACGTGGTTGAATAATAAGAGAATGGAACATGAGAATAAAAGATGTTTTCATTCTTTTTTTTTTTAAATTGCTGGATCAAAATATAATCATCCCTACGAATATACATTTTGAAGACATACATGTATTCTTCTTCACTAATATTCCCACGGATGACTTACAAGAACACAGAACACAAGATTCATACCTATTGTTAGATAAAATTTAATATTGGAAAATTATGACATCGAATTATTAGAAGAAACTAAGAAAAAGAAGTGCAGGGACTCGATTTGTAAAAATCCCACAGTCCCCTAGATCCATCACAGTAGCGGCCTTCCGCCTGGAGACTGGACAAGATTGTCTTGCTAAATATCTAAACAGCATTGGTATATATAACAGCCTTTTGGTCAACCAGAACTTTGAGATGGACAAAGATCATTTGCTAAGTTGCTCGTCATTGTAGGAAAAAAATATACAGCAGATATTGGTGGGCTAAAGAGTCGATGCAATTGGCATCCAGCGACAAATTTTCTTTTATATTTATGTAGTCACAATTTGGATGTAATTATTGTTATTGTTATGAGTAACTGTTATGTTCTATTTTGCAATCCATCTTTATACTCCAATCTCATGCTTATTTATTTTTGTAAGAATCAATTACACAATATAAATAATATAGTAAGTATTTAATTAAGCAATTATAATTATTGAAATAATATTTATGTTATAATTTTTGAGAAAATGTTTGTTAATTTTGGTTTAGAGTTATCATTCTCAATATAACAGAAATACAATGCAATTTTGCTATAATATAAGTAGATGAGAATAAAGTTAAATATATAGTCAACTTTATTAATTCAACACATTTTTATAAAATTACTGTTGAAAAGTCAGATAAATCCTGATTTTATTTTGCAAATTTTAAAAAGAAATGTGTTATATACCATAATTTGTCTTCATCATTGTGGTCTTTATATATATATATAAAAGACCACGCCATATTGTAAGAAACAAAAGAGAACTGACAAGGAATGCACTTAAAAGCAATATCAGTTTGAATATCAAAGCCACAACAGATTCGCTACAAATTAAATTTTCATGTGCTTCATAGAAATGCAAATAAACTGTATAACAAAGCCATAATAACATTGGCTATGGAAAAAGTCATAGTTATATACATATATGTTTTTTGTTCTAATGCAGCTGGCAAACAATTAGACAGCTTGGTCTTGGATGCCTTAAGGCAAGCGCTGCACAGACGTTACTCACTTTGCATTACCCAGAGGGCGCGTGTAACTTGAAGATAAGCCACAGACGCGGAGTAACAATGGCCCCGCAACGTTCCTATTAGGACCGGGACCTACGGTTTAAAGTGGATTCGAACCACTACAAACATCCATGGCACCTCCAGGACTCGAACCCGAAACCTGTGGTACCGAGCAGCAGACCGCTAGCCACTCGGCCATTCGGGCCCTAGTCATAGTTATATAGTGTCTCACATTCCGTCTTTTCAATAAAGAAAATGTTTTAGAAAAAAAAGTGCATAAAACGTTGAGATTAGTTAGGCAATATGTGCACGTATTGTAACATCTGCTTAGAATCAAATAATCAAAAAAATATCATAGAATTAAAAAGAAATTAAAAATTTAAAGCAAACATAGGAAGATAAAAAGTAAAGTACTAAAAAAAAAAAAAAAGGGTAGAAAAATGTGATAGTTAAAAAAGTGGTGACGAAGGCTGAATAATTGAAATGCCATACAAAATAGTGGACCTGAAGATCGGAGGTAAAGCTGGCAATGTGGAGTTTGGTTTGTCGCTCTAAGATAATTTTGAGCACACTTTTAGGCTAATTAGCCCGATACCTACAGTTTAACGGGGATTCCGAAATACTAACAAGCATCCATGCTACTGCCAGGATTCGAACCTGAAGCCTGTGTTACCAAAAGCCAGAGAGTTATCCAGGCTAATTATCAGGCCGCACAATGCGGAGTAGAATTGAACGGATTCAGTGATGGGATCCTTTCGCCGCATACCACAATAGGTAGAAAGGGAGAAAAAAAGCCCAAAAGAAAATATTGCAGATGGACAATTGAAGAAGTTAGAGGCCTGAGGTTATGATTCCATCTTAGTGAAAAATGGGTCATGGTATTTACCTTCATTTTAAGCGAAGAATAACTTTAAGTAAGCTATTTTGATGGTTCTTTATATTTAAAACAACTTCCTTTCTTCGTAATATGATCGTCTATTGATTCCATTTGAAGGTCTTGATGCAGCACCTTATTTCTAATGAATTAGGGAGTTCAGTAATTATTCTAAGGATTTTGTTTCGGATGGCTTATATTTTTTTTGTTTATTTTTTTGCAGCAAAACCCAAATTGGTGCTGCGTAAGTCAGGATTGGTCTGCGAACTTGCTTGTATAAAAAGAGCTTGTTTTGTAAACATAGCGTAGAATATTTTCCTATCAACGGCAAGCTAAGATATATTAATCCAGCATTTTTGTCTTTTTACAATGGAAATGTTTCGGAATTTTAACTTGCTGTCGAAATCTAAGTCAAGATATTAGAAATGTACATAGACAACATAGTATATATATTTATAATTGGGAATGGTTAGGACCCTTAAATGAGTGAATGGAAATGCAAAGAATATATATATATATGTTATAATATAGTATAGAATATGTATATATATATATTGATTTGCTTTTTTTTGCCTCGAATCCTGTCATCTAGTAAGCAGAAATAACAGGATTTATGATATCTTTGAAAACACGTATTCCTTGATTAAGTTATGTAATATTTAATTTATGATTTTTTTGTTCATTTTCTGGACAACTTGTTTCTCACCCTGTTTGTGCATATTTTGTATATGAGTATTTTTTTTTATCAGCACTATCAACAATTTTGGATCAGCAATTTTTACCATTCACTTTTTGATGTTTGCGTACATCTAATGTCATCGCGGTAGTTATCACTTCGGAATTTTAATAAAATCACTCTTAATTTTACTGTTACTACTTTTTTATGGATTTTTTTTCATCGGAATAACTGTGAAGCACATAAAAATCTATGTATATCAAATGCTGTTATACCTTATTATACAAACTGATAGTGTTTCTAAAAATGTCCTTTGCCCATTTTCTTTTTGATTTTTTTTTTTTTTTTTTTTTTAATTTGTATTCTTTTTAAATATTGCTTTTTATTTTAAATAATGAAACGTATTTCAATAAATACTTTAAAAAATAATCAGCACCATACTTGTGATCATGATGATGATGCCCATCTCCTTCTTCATGGCTTGAGTGACTTCCATGATCATCATGTGAGTGGGAATGAGAATGGGAATGGGAATCATGGTAATGGCCATGACTTCCATGGGAGTGACCGTCATCACCGTGGGAGTGATCATCATTACCGTGAGAGTGATCATCATTACCGTGAGAGTGATCATCACTACCGTGAGAATGACCATCATTACCGTGGGAGTGGGAGTGTTCGCCACTGTGAGAATGTTGGTCACCATGGGAATGATGCTCACCACTGTGGGAATGTTGTTCGTTACTGTGGGAGTGTTGTTCACCGCTGTGATGATGACTGTCTGTATGAGCAGCATTCGTTTCTTCACCATGACCTGTGTAAATAAAATAATATAAATATAAACATCCTACTTTTCCCCATGTTTTTATTACCAGGCCTTAATTTAATTTATGCCTTTGTTATTGTAGCATTTTCCCTCGGGATGAGTTGTAGCATTCCAGCATGCAGTTAGTAGAGTCCCAGGAGAGAAGAATGCATATTCTTTAAGAAGTACATAATAAAACCTATCACTCAAATTTGACAGCAGACAAGCAGTATTGTGGATAGTTATATTAATGCAATTAATGTTTTGTACTATTGAGAGCAACCTGTCACTGAAATCTGATTGCAGATATTCAGTGCCATATCCAGAAATTATCGATTTTCTGTTCGTCCTTCACATATTAAAACAAGTACAGACGAGATATGGACTACGTGATAAGTTGCTGCATCGGGATTGGGGATAGACCATGAGTTGAAGAAGTATAAACTCCAATGAGAAGTAACGAAAACTGACCCTTCCTTGTCGGATTTTCTTAAAGGTAGCTTTTTGGAGAAGGAGAAGAAAGAATGTTCTGCTACGAGTCGACAAGAAGCGTGGTGTTTCTTTTTTCTCTTAAGTGACTGAACAGGCCGGAGATTTTGACTGTTTTCAAAGTGAGTCCTTTATGATTTCATGTATCATGCCTGTGATAATTAAGATTCCGCAGACCATTTGCTATATATTCTTCGTAGATTCGAGAACTCGAGGAAATCTCCATCCTAGGAGTGAACAGCATTATTTATATATATATATAATGCTTATAAATAAAAATTAAAGTGTTCCCATGAACCTGAAAGTGGCCCTCTTCTTGAAGTCATTATTAGGCCGAGATGCATTATTAAGCCTAATGTAAAACGAAGTATTTTTTTAATTTAAGATACTATTTGTTGAAAATTTTATCATTATTAATATTTTTGTTAAACAAAAGATAAAAGCAATTCACTAACATCATTATTTTAAAATTTTATTCGAAAGAGAATAAATACTTAACGAACGTTTACATAAAGATCCTTTGAAGGAAAAACGCAAAAAAGAAAACTACAAAAAATGTTTAATAAATATTTATTACTAATCATGTTAGGCAATTAAAGCATCCAAACACACAATTAAAAATTTTTCCAAAAATTTAATTTATAATATTTTATTTCATACTACGTAATGTTTTAATGTGTACTAATTTTTCTGTATTAGTATTTTAATGTTTTACTAATATACTTTCAATTTAAAAAATAACTTTTATTCCATATTGAATGGAATTTAATCGATTTGATATTATTATATCGATAATTTAAAAATCATTTTATTTTCGGCTTTGAATTAGTAAAAAAAATATTCGCATTTGTTGTTCTATAATTTAACTGAAATTTTTTTCTTATGGGAAAAAAATAAAGTTGTGGTATCAATTATTTTTGAAATTTCAATAAGTTGTTATGTTTTCATTTTTATTTAATAAAAACTGTTTAAAGCATAAATGTTTTTGTCGATAAAATTATTTCTCATAATTTTTTTTTGTAATATTGTGAAATTCATAAGCATTTCGATTTTGAAGACTGTGGCGATTATTTACAAAAAAGAGCATTAACCTCTGTTGACATGTTTTTATCGATCAGAAAACTGATTACAGCAGGAAGTTTTTGCGATTACTTGTTTACAAATGTGAAACAGAAGCTAAGAAATTATTTGTAAATTATTTTTTATCTAATATTCATCGTTCTATCTTTCTTGATCAAAACAAGATATGATCTTGAGGTCTTTGTCAATAAAGAAAAAATTATAAATTCTTTTCTTAAAACTACTTATAATGCAAAAATAATAAAATGTTTTAATATTTTTTTCTCTTTAGAATTCAAAATTGGTTATTTAAAGTATTTTTTACAAGAACTTCTTATGATGAATATTTAAAATCGATACAAATTTTAACCATTGTTTTTCCTTTCTTTTTAGAATTCTAAGTTATTTATTTAAAGTCTTTTTTATAACTTTTTTTTTTTTTTTTACACGAGTCGAGCAATATTCGAGTAAAGTGATTAATTGCTATTTTCACGAATGGTTGTGGTTATTTGAAACATTGGTTTATTCTTATAGAATTCAATTTACTATTGGCTATCGCACTAGATTGATGTGTTAACATTTGCTTCTCGACATAAGAAACAATGTGAACTATACTATGAAACTATAAGTCCACTCACTATTGCTATATTTTCAGCATAGTGTAAGATATTTGGCATTCTGAAAACACAGGAACCATAATCTTTCGCTAATTATTTCAATCCAGAGAAAAAAAGCATGTTTACAAGCAATAAATTGGAATTCGAGAATGTATTTCAGTTTTTGATGAGAGAACGTCTAGAAAATCGGTTCGTATGGGTAGCAAGTTCAAGATTGGAGAGTTTTGTTTCCATGTCCAATTTGAAACGTTAATAACTTCAAAATTATATATAATTTGGAAAACCTAAATATATCATCGGGTAAAAGAATGTTGAACGATTCTAGTAGAACAGGGGAGAAAGCCGTGCGGCTTATCGGGGAGAGAGGGGGAGGGCGAGTTGGCTCAGAATTCAGATCCCACAGTTTTAACCCGTGTCCAGACGTGCTACGGAGTGATCAAGGGCGCACTTACAAGGTTTCAACGAGATCTAACTAAGCATGGCAATAAATGCCACAATGAAGTAAAATTTATACATGTAAAATCTAAAATTACGCAAAATCTTTTGAGGAAATTTTATAATGCCTGCTGATATGTGAGAAGTTGAAAGCAAAATTCGAGTAAACGTATTGCAGAAGGTTGAGGGACTCAAAAGCCAAAAATTCATATGCAGTTAGACGACATTAGTGTGGGGCACGGGATCTGGTGAAGTGCGCTTAATACTATTTTGCCATTGAGCCATTAGATATAAGTGATATGGACCCTATTATAACTGTAGAAGAATCCCTCTGCTAGTCAATGGATATTTTAACACATCAAAGGATTCACAGAGGTGAACTCTCTTCAATTTCATACTACTACTACTACACCACACCACATCACTATGCTTAGAGCTGAGTTGTCCCTATACAATTTGGGAATGATGAGGGCGAAAGAAGTCTGATTGGGCTCTGTGACTCTCTACAATCATATGAAACCGGGACCTACGGCTTAAAGTGGATTCCGACCACTACAAACATCCGTGGCACTTCCGGTATTCGAACTGTAAACCTGTGGTATCGAGAGCCAGAGTCACTCGCCATTCAGGGTAGTCACTCGGCCATTCAGACACCCTTCAGTTTCATACAAATTACCTTGGGCTTGAACTTATTGCCATCAATGGATCCACTACCCTTGAGAAAACTACCATAGACATATTTCAAACACTTTTACCAGAAATCTCAGTGACTTGCAGTGCAAACTTTATGTAATCTATTTCAATTACCATTGTGCAAACGTTAACATCGTTCTGTTTCAATAAATGTCTAAGCCATTCATTCATTCCTTTATTTCCTTCACTCAACTCTCCTCATCCTCTCCCCCTCCTGCTTTGCAAATCGATTCACAGAGATGTTTTCACCCATTAGAAAACTATGAATGTAAATAAGTTGTTATTATGGGCGGTTCATTTAAGCCTGGGGGAAAGGGGGGCTAAGTATGGGTGTTTACCGTAATGAAACTAATTTCTTACCATCATGATAGTGTGACATCCTGTGCATTTGATCTTCGAGTTCCACTTGATGTGTTCGTAGATGGTTGAGGTGCTGAGACACTGCCCCTCTTAACTGGTAAATGTAGGTCCATAGTTCACTTACGTTCCTCTGCAATGACTGCACTTGGGCGCTTAGCTCTTCTTCCGGAAGAAGTAAGGCACCTGCCTCTGGCATTTGGACTAGAAGAGAAAAAGTAATATTGGAAAAATGAAAATTCAATTTGTAACCATTAATTGTTTACTACAATATTTCCAAAATAGTAAAAAAATCTGGAAATAAAAATTGATACTATTGGAATTTATTGATTGGATTATATAAATTGCTCATAGTTTGTGAGGAAGTTTCCACCAAATGCTCAAATCTCATGTCAGAATTCCAGCCAACCGGGACTACCCACTCAAGCTGTGAATACCCACTTTTACAATTTGACTTTTGTCTATTGTCTTTTGTTTTTGTCTATTCTTGCGAAGCTGACTGTTTAATTCACATTTTTTTTTTTTTTTTTTTGATTCTAAAATCTATTAACAAAATTGCTAAATAACTTTCTATTTTAATGCTCAAAAAGAATATTTGTAGAAATTGACAAATAAATAGATTCTATAGTGCATTCAAGCATATTTAGCATTTTGAATGTTATTTTGTACAAATGTGCTACAACGGAATAAGTCAGAGATAAATCCTTTAATTTATTTGACTAACTTAAATTCTGTTCATGATTCCAGAAGAACTTCCTTTTGGGAAGCTCAATTAATTTTGAGTTACACTACAATGTGTGTCCAGAATTTCGAATGTGGTTCCTAAGAATAACTAATGCACTCTAAGATGTACTTGAACATAATAATAATAGTATTTGCCGCAATTTTATCAAAAATTCCTGAAAAATCAAATGATACATCATGACGAAGATAAGTCTCAATGGAAAAAAAAAATCATAAAAAGTGAAAACATTTCAAAAATATTATTTAAAAATTCTATGAATTGGGCACTATTAAAAATAACAGGATATTTTAAAGTGAAGCTAATTGCACCAACGATCAGTCAAATATTTTAAGTGTCATTGATTTCTAGTATAAAAAAATGGGCAAAATTTCTCTATTTTTCAATTCCTTCTATTAGCTCACACTCTCCCTATATATATCTTGTTCAAATTTTCAATCGTTCATAAAATACTTTTTATTCATCCACTCAAGTTCAAATACATTTTTTTTTTTGAACTTGTAGTCGATGACACTTGATGTTAATACATTTTCAAATATTAATTCAGTAATTAAATTTAATTAATTAATCTATTTTTTTTTATATTTAAGTTGCATATATCTACCAACAGATGCACCCAGATAAACTTAAAAAATGAATGAAAATTATTTATAAAGGACTTTCTGCAATATAGTGAAAAAAAGTAGAATTGACTGAAATTTTTTTTTTTTTTTTTTATATTACTTGTTTCTCTCTAAGATATAATTGAAATTCAAATTATTTTTAAAAAATCTGAGTTCACATTATTTTTTTGTACCTAATATTATTAAATTTATAATTTATATATTTGTATAAATTTACTGTATCGATATTTCACACACACACACAAACAAACAAGCCCAGAAAAAGATTTAATTAATTTTAGGAAAACCTACCAGTAAATTTCTCACATACGTAATTACTTTGTATTTAAATTGAATTGCAATTTACTTTATATTTATGTGTTTTTAAATATATAGTCCAAAAAAATCTTTAATAAATCATAAATAATCTTTAAATCTTTAACAAATCTTAAATAATCTTTAAATCTTATAATAAAATTTATTATATGATTATTTAAATAATCTTTAATTAATATTTTTATAATCTTTTAATAACTGTTTATAATCTTATGATCAATTATTTATTTGCACTCAATTATATTTTTAATTCTTTTCACTAAGAAATATATTTATTTAATTGAAAAAATTATTAAAAGTAATGACATAAATTTATTTCATCTAATATTTTTTTCATATTAACACATAAAATAATATGTTTCTTATAATTCACAAAAAATATTACATTTATTAAATAGTTTTCTAACCAATTAACATAAAAATCTTTTCATTTACAATAAATAAAGTATATATATATATATATATATATATATATATATATTTATATATATGGATATATATATATATATATATATATATATATATATATATTTGTGGACTGATAATTCTGGAATTTCCGAACATATTTGAATGAATAATGAAAACGTTGTCACTTTTTTATTTTCTAAAAATTATTTTATTTATTCTTTATCAAAATATACCATTTTTTCTCTTCGAAATCTAATTCACGTTATTTAAAAGTTACTGAAAAAAATGAATTCTATATGTTAAAAGAAAAAAAAAAAAAAAACAATGTTGCAGATGAATTTTCAAAAGGACATTAATTTACCTATATAGCTTTACTACTAGATTAAATTCTAATAAAAATTCTAATTTCTAAAAAATTATAAAAAAAATATTTATTCTAATAAATTCTAAAAAATTAGAAAAATTCTAATATTCTAATAAAAAAAAATTCTAAATGATAATAAATCTAAATAAATTCTAATAATAATCGAATATTATGCGTATATTTTACTAAAAAAATTTAAATCACAAACTTATAATTAATTAAAATGATCTAAAATAAATTTCTTGCCTTGTTGTGCAACATTGCAGTGCAGAAGAGTCACCAGAAAAGCAACAAACAGCAGGGGAGCTCGCATGGCCATCATTTTGCTAGCAAAACTGCAGTGCAAGTGAAGAATTTAGATTTTGCGGAACAGTAGTGATCATAACGATCATAAAGTTCACAGGTCAAGAATTTTCAAGATAGATAAAGCAAGTGAAAAATATCACAAGGCATCTTACATGGGGTCAAGAGGCTGATCTTGCCGATTGATATGTTTATTACAGAATTTTATGGAATTATTGGAATATGTTTTTATTCTTTAAATTAGGCTTTCCCCAACTTTTTGCGTAGGCTTCATTTGAAAGACTGGAATGATTTTAGTTTTCTTTTCAATAAACAAAAGAGAAATATCTCCGGGAAATATATACATTTTAATTTTTGGTTCTTGGAATTGTTTTTGTTATAGAATCTGATTACGTGATCGTTCTTTCGCGCCATCAGATAAAGAAGTGTTAATGAAGTCCACTACTATGGTGAATGATTTCTGATAAAATAAAGAGCATTTGAATTTATATTTAAATGAAGTGCAAGACGTAAGACATCTCACGTAATTTATCTCACTAAATGAATTGTGGAATTGAAGGTCTTTGATGCATGATTTATGACGAAGTTAATTTCGGATTAATCGAAAATTGGAATTTTAAAATTGCTACTTTATGAATAAAAATGCCCGATTTAATAAGATTTATGCGAAGAGAACTAACTTAAAACATAGATTACTAACTTAAATCGCCACTCTACTGTCATTATTTGCACTATTTAGAATAATTAGACCGGGGCCTACAGTTTAACGTGGATTCCGAACTAATAACAAACATTCACGCCACCACCAGGGGATTCGACAGTACCTGAAGCCTGTGGTACCAAAGGCTAGCCAATTAGCCATCAGGTCAGTGAAGTTTGCAAAGAAAAGAATTATTAAGCAAATATAAGTTGGACAGTCAGCTTGGCGCGTTTTCTCCATTCTAACAATACTGAAAGAAGGAGTTAGGATTATTGGGTGAGAGAGAGTTTGGCATAAGGTTCCATGGATCAGGGCATGAAAATTTCTAATTTTTAGATACTTCTTATATTACCCTAAAAACTTTAAGCATGCCTCTATATTTGTCTTAATTAACAGAATGATTTGGTTTCTCTCTCTGCGGTCATTTTGTGCACACATTAGGCTAATTAGACCGGGCCTATAGTTAACCTGGATTACGAAAAACTCACAAACATCCATGCCACCGCCAGGAATCGTACCTTGTACGTCGTACCAAAGACCAGAGCACTAGCCAATTGGTTATCAGACCGCTTTATTCATAAAGGTAATTACTGAATTGCGCTTTCTCTTATAAGCATTTCACCAAACTTTTCAATAGTAGTTGTAGATTACTCGAGAAATTTCTTCGGAATTTTAAGAAATATTTTTAATTCAGAATATATGCAAAGTATATAAATTTACATAATGTAACTTTAAAATGTAAAAATGGTATGATATAATATTAAAATGGTATGCTAGCTGGTTTCAGTTCAGTCATGAATTTCAAAATGTATTATCTTAATCTCTGAAATGTTTCAAAAATTGCTTTTCTTTTTATTTCATGTACATATCTAGATCAATATTCTATGCGCATGAAAGGCTCATTTTTTTTTTTTTCTTTCATTGTAGAAAAAAAATTTTTGTCTTTCAGAAATGAATTTCGAAAAGTTTCATCTGTCGTGTTGATATTGGTGTTAATATGCCTTCATAAATATTTATATTTATGAAGGCATTTTATATTTATGAAGGCAATTATTTTTCAATTAATTCTATTAGCACATACTCTCTCTGTATATATCTTGTTCAAATTTTCAGTCGTTAATAAAAATACTTTTTATTCATCCACTCAAGTTCAAATACATTTTTTTAAAACTTGTAGTGGATGACACTTGATGTTATACAGTTTTTCAAATATTAATTCAGTAATTAAATTTAATTAATTAATTATATTTTTTTTTAGATTTAAGTTGTATATATCTACCAATAGATGGTGCCAGATAAACTTAAAAAAAATGAATGAAAATTATTTATAAAGGACTGTCTGTAATAGAGGGAAAAAAAGTAGGAATTGACTTTAAAAATATTTTTATAATACTTGTTTTATATTAAAGTAAAATTGTATGTAATTGTTATATTATTCTGGCGTTTATTATCTGGCATTATATTTTATGTGTTGGCCTTGGAAGGATGTGTTTGATGGTCGCTAGTCCTTACCGGATGCGAATCCAAATGTTCAAAAGAGATGACCAGTTTCCGGAGGAAGCAGGTCTTTTGCCGACTGAAAGGGATATGGACTGAAAAGGATAAAGGGAAACCCTTTGCGGTGTTTAAATTGGCGGAAGTTATCTGTGCTCACGTAATTTATTGATGGGGTGTCTCTTCGAACGGAAACAATTTGGCGGCGGATAGCATGATAGGACATGTTTTGAGAAAAATCTATACAAAAAGACTTTGCCGCCTGTCTTCGCCTAATTCTCACATACTCTTGTCCGGTCTTGTCCTATGCAACTAAATCTAATTTAAAAACTCTTGATACTTTACAAGATATCACTATCAGACAAATTACCTCTGCTAAATGGCTCATGCGCACTTCTGATATCTATAAATTTTCCTTATTTAAAAGATTTTCTTTAAATATGTCTCTGTTAAATTTTTGACACGTTTATTAATCATGAAAATACTGCAATCCAGGAGATTAACTTAATTTCTAATTAAATTTTTTTTTTTTTATTTTGTTATGATTGTAAGTTCATTTTAAAAAATGTTTGTAATTATATTCTGGACAATTTCATTGTTTCAACTGTATTTACCTTATCATGTCGCAGATGGAGCCGCAGGGGCTAAATAGCTGCAAAAGAATACGTCAACCATCTTCGTCCTGAATAAGTGTCTGAAATCACCCTCTCCCGAATGAAAAAGGCCTATAAGCCCAGGGGCGGATTTTCCAATAAAATTCAACGAATTATGAATGAAGGAGTGTACCACAGGTATCGGGTTCAAATCCCGGCTTTTGCTCATGGGTGTTGTAGTGGTTCGGAATCCACTTTAAGCTGTAGGTCCCGGTCCTAATAGGATCGTAGAGCGCTGCGGGGGCAGTGTTACTCCGCGTCCGTGGCTTACCATCAAGTTACACGCGCCCCCTGGTTAATGCAAAGTGAGTAACATCGGTGCAGCCCTTATGGCGGAAGACCACGGTCTATTTGCCAGCTGCATTAGAAGAAAAAAATGAATGAAGGAGCTTGTGGTCTAAAGAGACATAAAAACAAGTTTTGGGTATATGATGGCTGGAAGAAATGGCTGAAAGAAAAACTGAGGACGTGAACCAAATTAGGAGAGAAAGAGATGCCCCCCATAATGGAGTGCTTAGAAGAGGGAAAGATTCCTAGTCGCGGTCTCCTGTGCGGGCTGCCAGAGTCAAATTGTCAAGCCAAGAGGCTTCCTGTCCGGCATCGGTGACGCGGACACAAGGATGAGTCCCATTTGCGGCAAGGCCCCTGCTGCCACATCCTTAGACAATGTTGAACTCCATTCGTCATGATGCCTATGCTTCCCATGCTGCCCGTTGAAATCATAATGAATATATTTTTAATTCCTTTCATTTCAATTCCTTCTATTAGCTCACACTCTCCCTATATATATCTTGTTCAAATTTTCAATCGTTCATGAAATACTTTTTATTCATCCACTCCTCAAATACATTTTTTTTTAAACTTGTAGTGGGTGACACTTGATGTTAACAGAGTTTTTTCAAATATTAATTCAGTAATTAAATTCAGTGAATTAATTAATTATATATATTTTTAGATTTAAGTTGCATATATCCCCAATAGATGGCGCCAGATAAACTTTAAAAAATGAATGAAAACTATTTATAAAGGACTTTCTGAAATATAGCGAAAAAGTAGGAATTGACTTTTGAAAATTTTTTTTTTTTTATATTACTTGTTTTAATTTGTTTTTATATTACTTTTATTTTAGCTAAAATGTTTTTTTTAACTTTAAGTTGTTTTTTTTGGGGGGGGGCATCGCCAACGGACTCCTAATTGTACCGATAGCTTTAGCTTTTTCGATCTCTTGCTTTAATTGTTCTCAAGCAAGAGATGTTTTTCTTAAATTTTAATTGTTTTATTTTTATTCTTAAATTGAAGCAAACTCATTTTATAGTCCTAATGTCTTAACTAAATTAAGATGTGGAGTTTTTTGCAGTTCTTAAAACCACCTTGGAACTCCGTAACCGGTACGCCCGTTGCCCATCATGAATATACGTGAATGACTGTTTTATTTAAATGAACTTTTATTTTGGGAAAAAAAAAAAACTCCACTTGTCAGAAGTAGTTGGTGTTATTAGGAATGGGTGAAGGACTGGCGGACCATGCACCTGCATTATTTCTGAGATGTTGGGACTTATATTTTTTTACTAATTGTAATTGCAGTATATTATATATATTATATAAGTTAATGCTTATTCAAAATCACTTTTACTAATATAAATTGTATGACGTATTTTTAATTATTTAAAAATATTAATAAACACATTTTATTTATTTTTATTTTTAAATTGCTTTAGTTTATTTCAAGTGTGTATGTGTTTCCTTATCCACCCTGTATAAGTCTCTGAAGGCATTCGAACCTATAGGTTTATATGTGTGTGGGTTATAGCTGATTTTTGTGTATGCCATTTATTGCGGAATTTTTAATGGTTAATGTTTGTGTTGGATTGATGGTTTAGCGTGCTCTTTTTCTAGGATCGGATTATTGTTTATTTAAGGGTTTAAAGTTGAAGAACACCACCACACATTTCCACGAGATGAGAAGTTTTCAAAATTCAAGAGGCGAATATTTCCAGCCTAATAGTGCTCAAGATGGCGCATCTCCGCATGGCTCCTTTCCTTTACTTAAAAATGCTAACATTCTATGAATAGATTATGAAATCCTTCTTTTCTTAAATCATATGTTACTGGTTTACTTAAGATTAATAAATACAAGAAGAATATATTTTGTACGCAACTCTGAAAGACTATCACTAGTAATTAGTGTATGAATTGAAAAATGTATTGTCTGCTGCTCTGATATCTAATAACAAGTAATCAGCGGATAATTAAGTACTTGGTAGAATGATTTAATATTTCCTAGAACCATAGGAAAATATCCAGGTTATGGAGAGTTTATGAAAACCGTAAGAAATTGGAAAAAAAGCGCTTATTAAAATTTTATCTCGTCACTGCAGCTTATATGCACCTCTGATGCATTGCGGCTTATATGGATCTTGAATAATTCTTAATTGACTTTTTATTCTGGAAATTTGTCCGTTATAAAAATGTATATATATATAGGCTTGTATGCATGTTTATAAATATACAACAATTTTATTTTTAGAAAAAAAGACGGCCAATGTATAGAAATATTAAATTTACATTTATATAGAGTTTAAAAAATGAAGCATTTGTTTTTAAAATCGCTAAAAGATAGGACACATTTTCTTTTCTAGTCAACAGTATAAATAGTCCGGCAAAAAGTCACTAAGTTATCATCACAATTGTTAAGCTGCAAAATTCTGAAATACATCTTCATTGGCGCAACAGCCTATGGTGGGCCAAGGCCGTCTGCCTACTGGCAGATTTCGAGACAGAAGATGTTTTCTTTTTAAATGACAGGGTTGTTAGCCCCTATGCCCAACGCTCTACAATTATCTTAGACCAGGACCTACGGTTTAAAAAGTGGATTCCGAACATTCACGGCACCACCGGTACTTGAAACCCGAAGGCTATGGCACCGAGCGACAGATTGCTAGTCACTCGACGATCAGGCACCTGTGAAATACATGGCTAAAATTAATTCTAAATTGGCTAAAATAACTTCTAATTCCTAGATAAGTACTATAGCTATTCATCCAAATAAAAATTATATGTCTAACATGCTATATTATGATACAGACTTCAATACAAATAATATTTGTATTGAAGTCTGTATCCTAATATAAGCAAAAAAAAAAGGAATATATAAAAATATAAGCAATTTTATTTAATAATCAGTTCATATAATATGAACTGAATTATTCACTAAAATTGCTTTTAAACATTACACAATCATTCGATATAAAAAATGGAAGATAGATTTTCCATGGGTTCTCTTTTATTACTACTCTGTCTAAAACATGTAACCTGATCAATCATTTAATGAAGCCGAAGGTCCATTGCTTTGTAGCGGAGGTCCCTTTCTTGATAATATGCAATCTCAAAAGGTTTTAATCAGATAATATTTATCACTTATTTCAAATTTTGTTGAAAGCATTGCAGAAAAAATACTGCGGTGAGATTTAAAACAGTTCTTTTTAGAATGAGTGAAAGACGAAAACTGGATAAAAAAAAAAAAAAAGGTATGAGGAACAACTAAAAACCTACAAAAAATGAAACAATACACATAGATAAGAGTTTGAAAACTTTTACGAATATTGCAGTACCTTTGCAACAGCAACAGAATTACAAGACATTGAAGAATATTTTTAAAAAAAGAATTATTGTGGCTATTTTTTCATTAGTAGCATAGTTTTCTTTCCCATCGTTCTCTTTTTACTTATCCCATTTGGTAGACAGCAACATCTGAACCCGGGGATGGCAAACTTTTTCGGTCGCGGGCCAAAAATCGAAAAAAAAAAAAAAAAAAAAAAAAAGTTTGGCGAGATAAATTTTCTTTTTGAAAACAATATACAAGTATTGCAATTTAAATATGCTAATGACATGAATGAATTTGCGATGAGACTCGCTGTTTTTTTTTTTTTACAACTGTAAAAAAAAATATTTCCAGTCATTCATTAAAAAAGCACGGCACTCTGAATCAACTTTACGTTTTTAGTAGCCATTTTGGGGTTGAAATATTTTACGAATAATCCAAATCAAGCACTAGCTCGCTATACTTTTAATTTTCACCACTATTCACAATGATACTATATGTCTGCAATCTTTCCATACGGAATCAATATTAGAAATCAAGCAAAAAAAAAAAAAAAAAAAAAAAAAAAAAAACCCGCTGGCTGGAGCTTAAACACATGTGTGAGGTCTAATTCCCCTATATTGATTTCCATGTCTGCTCCCCGAAAGAATAACGCTTGTTGGCGCCAGTCTGCAGCTATAACTAACAAAGAACTTCCGCTCTTAACACTTTACCTATTGAAATCTGTCTGTGCTTGCTATTTCCGTCGATTTATGTTTTGTAGAACAAAAACAATTCTTTGAAAAAAAGGGAAGGAAAAAAAATATTTAATCAAAGTAGATGGATATATAATATATATTTCTTTTAATTTGCCTCAGACCGGCAAATTAAAATTTTATCCGCGGACCGTAGTTTGCCCATCCCTGATCTAGACCAAGTCCAAGAATCCGTGTGGGCTCATGGACGGAGGGAAGAGGGACAGCTTCTGTTGTGCAGTACTGGTAGGTAGAAGTCTGACTTGGCTCCGTGCCGCTGAAGAAGGGAACAATGCTTTCCGGAGGGGAAACTACCCCGCTTTTGCGTATCGTACGGGTGGAAACCCGGAAAACTCCAATCAGATAGCTAGGTAAGATGCCGAACAGCCCAAACGCCATGAGTCTGCTCGTTTTTTTGAAGTGTTTACAAAAAACCGACAGCGAGTTGAACTACGGCTCTAATGAACACCAGCGGCGCGCGTTGCCACTGAGCCACGAGTCGGGCAAAAATTATGTAAAAAGTGAAATCAAAAAAGCAATGAAAATGGCTTTTTTTTTTTTAAAAATATAATTCCATTTTGTTACTACAACCATCCTATTTCTAGGATGAATTTCAAAAAAGGGCTCATCATGAAAAACTTTTAATAACAATTTTTCCCAACACCAGGGCATTCAAAGAAATTCTTTCAGTATGGTATTCTGTACCACGTTAATTAGAAGATACAGGGTAAAAAAATTAAAAACTCTTACTTCAAATGGTTTGAAAGAATTTTTTTTTGCCTCTTCTGAAAAATTTCAAAAATCTGACAGCCCATTTTGAAATTCGATTAAATTGGAGATTTTAGTTTAATATAACATTTTCTCTGCAGTGTGTGTTCTTTTGTTTTCAATAATTAAGTATAAGTATTGAATTAATAAAGCAATAATTAATTTGTGTGAGTTGGAGATGAGCGAAATCAAATTGTTGAAACATCGTAACTTAAAAAAGTTTTTGCTTTTTCTCCATCCTCCATTGTATCATTGTAGGGTTGCAGCATCTTGGGCATGATTTGATTTTTAGATACTTCTTATATTACCCAAATAAACTTTAAACATGCCTATATATTTGCCGTAATGAACATAATGATATGAATTAAACATCGAAGATTACCTTATTATAATCGCAAATGAATGACAAGATTTTTATGTATTGCCTAATGATGTTTTTGGCATGGAAAGTGGGTACACAAAGTTTTAAATTGTTGCTTGATATCAATGCAAGTCTAAAAGTATTTCATATGTTCTATACAGAACTCAACCAAATTTTGAGCCGATCTATTATAATGTTCATAATAAAAAAAAAAATTATTTTTAACAATTTTTGAAAAATCACTTCTCCTCACCACCTACATTTACTTATAGAATTATAATATTATTAGTCAGATGAAATCATTTTTGTGAATAGTGTATTTTTTATTAGGAACTAGTTTATTTTTAAACAGACATGATTCTTCAAACAATTCCTATCCACTAACCCATTAAGTGACCACCATATTTTTCAAGCTACACAAATGATCACTCACCCACTACAGTGGAAACTAGTTTATGATTGACATTCTTCTTTCGCCCATATGACTCAGTGCCAGAGGACATTTTTGGGTGTGCTTTTCTCTCACAATGGTTGGCTCATTTTCTGAAAAACTGCCAACTGAAAGTTACAGAGAGTACCTAAAAATTGTAGTTATCCCGATATCCAGTGTATATTATTTAAAAGTTCCTCACACTGCACAGGAAATTAAAATCACTTGGAGAGAGATGAATGGGTCAAAATACCCCAAGCAATGCTCCACAATATAATGGAGAGCATGCACAACAAATGCCAAATTTGAATCAGTATCCAAGATCACTTTTTTTGATATCTGACCTTATTTTAACATGAAAGTTAATTTTTCCTGACTGTTTAATTTCAGTTTTTGTTTTATTTATTATTCACAGTAATGCAAAGGTTGAAACATTTTATATTATTGTAAAAAAATACATAATTTTAGAAATTAAGTATAAAATACTATGTTTAAAGTCAAAAAAAGTGTTTTGAACAAGTTTATGATGGGAATTTTTCGAAAAAGGCATAACTATTATAAATGGTTCATATGACTGCATTGTAATATTATATATCTATGTTGAATGAATAAAATTAATTTTATATTTACATTCATTCTAAACTTTACTAGTAATATGCAAAATTAATTACATAAGGAATTGATTTTGAACATTTTAAATTTCTTGTCTATTAAATAATCTTTGTGTACGTAATATAGGTAGCATTTATAAATTCCAGTAAAATGTTGTTAAAAAAAATGCTTCATTGATTAAATATTTCAAGAAGTTTCAGGTACATAAACTATTTATAAATTAGTGGATAAATTTCAAAAGTTCTTTTATATTAAATTAAAAAATTTTAACATAAAATAAAAAAAGACACCTCATAGAGATAGGTATTTTTTTTTTCTCTTTTAAAATCCTTTTTAAAAAATAGATTTTAACTTTGTTAGCTTATATAAAAAAAAAAATAATAGTAATTTATAAGAAAAATATTAAAAAAAAAAAAAAAAAAATAGCAAATAATTTCTTACAGCAACAATATTACTAAGAAAAGGAATTAATTAAAAAATATACATAAATACCACAATATTGTTAATTAAAAAAATATATATTTAATACATTAGATACAAACAATTTAAAGATACAATTATTCAAAAACATTATAAACCATGCACATTAATGAAAATATATATAAAAATAAATTGATTTCAATTTTCATCATAAATTTTCCAAATCCAAGTCACTACTTGAACTTAAAATAGGACTAGAAATTTTAGATTGTAATGCCTTTTCTTTTGTTTTAAGTGATTTACGACGAGGACGAATAGTTTTCTTTGGGAGATCTCTTTCTACAAACTTCTGTTTCACATTCTGAAGCAAGTTTGTTTGTTCACCAGAAGCCTGAAATAGAATAGTTAATGACATTTTTGTAATTAAGAAACAAACATTGATTGAAAATAGTAAATGGTGTATGAAAATATTAGAGCTCTGTACAAGCAAATAAAAAAAAGGCAATCATTTAGGAATAACCATTTTTTTTTTTAACTAAATAAGAATAGTCATGATGAATTCAATCATATTCGTAAAGACATCATCATTGTTTGCTTAAACTTTGAGCTGCATGGTCAATAATAAAATTGAACAAGAAATCAAAAAAAAAAAAAAAAAAAAAAAAAAAAAAAAAAAAAAAAAACGTAAATTAATTTTTTGGGGGAGTGGAAAGTGCAATAAAGAATTTTTTAAATTACTTTTTGGTGAAATTTAGGAAAAAAAATTTATTCTATAATTTTTCTTTATAAAAAATTTTGAATTAAAATAATATATCTTTTTTTCTGTGAAAGTATGAACATCTATCATACTTTTGCTTATCACAGTGTTATATAATACATATTCCTTTTAATTACTAGAAATGAATAATATTTCACTCATTTGAAAATTTTAAGACATTAAGGCAATGCCTTTTAGAAACCAGGGCAAAGCTGGGAGTAAAAAGTTATAGAAATTTTTATCTCTATCGTACAACCACTTATTAGTGATTAGTATATTAAGTGATTTTAAAATGTTTCTTATTGTGTAAGTTTCTATTCAGAAAACCATGAAATTGATTTTTCTGCTAATTGCTTAATACTTAAACCATAGAATGGTGAACAGCAATATCTAGATGGAAGGAGGGGGTGGGGGAACCCACAAAGATCTAAACTCATTTCTTCAGAAAATCGTTTAAATTAATAAATTATTTTCAATAGATTTTTATATCATGAATATACTTTCATCATGTTTAGTATTTACAATTTGCATTTTATGCATACAAAAACAACTTGCTGATTGCATGCCTAACATATTCATAATTCATTGAATATTTTTCATACCCCAATATTTGAAATCTTTTTTTGTAAGTAAAAAAAACCCACGAAACCTAAAGCATTTGCATAATAAATACCTCAAAATCTATAGTATAAAAACATAATACTTTTCATATTTCCAAATAATATCTTGTATTAAAATATCCTAACTGTCACTAAATATTTGTTTAAATCCTTTTAATTTAATTAAACATTTCAAAAAATTATTTTGATGGTTATGAATAAATTTCATTTCCAATGATTTTTTTTTCCAAGCTATTAAATCAAGAGGTACCATTTGAAATGTAAACATCAACACATTTACGCAACAAATTTTTCTTGGAGATAAATTACTACTCTTTTACCTTTGTTTTAGAATTAATTATGTCAACTGATTAATAGACGATATTACTTATTCTACAAGTCAAATGGAACAAAGAAAGAATAGAATTGTCATACTCATCAAACAGAGTCATTATAATTAGATGATTCTGATCTTATTCAAGCTTGCTTGAAAGTCTGCTACTGTGCCCAAAGAGAAAGACCAATTATTATTTTTTTTTTTTTTCAGAAACTCTTGATTTATACTTCCAAATTTATTTCATTGCCTTCAAAGTAATTCCCCTCTGGACACAATACACATATGCCAACTTTTTTTCCCAATCCTCAATGCATGCTGAAGTCATCGGCAGGGATGACCTTCAAAGCGTGCGGTGATTCACGTGGAATCTCTTCAATCGACTCAAAACGGTGTCCCCGGAGTGGTTTTTGAGTTTAGGGAATAGCTAGAAGTCACACAGTGCTAAATCAGGTGAATACGGTGGTTGTGGAACGATATGGGTTTCATTTTTGGCGAAAAAGTCATGAAGAATCAATGCAGTCAGTGACGCATTCAGTGTTTTTCGGTACCAATCGAGATTTGATGCGTTTGAGGCCCAGAATGGAATTGACCGATCCTTTTGAAATTCCAACATCAGCAGCAAGGTCTCTAATTGTAAATCGACAGCTAGGAAGCACCAAATTTTTATTTTTCACATGTGAGCTTCGTCGGTTGAGGTTGATGGTCTAAGAGAGGCCTCTTCGTCTTCAACGCGTTCTCTGCCTTCTTTGAACTGTTTATACCACTTCTAAACATTTCCTTCCGATGTAGGAATGCTCACCAAATGACTTCTGCAACATTCTATACGTTTACGCAAAAAAAAAAAAAAAAAAAAAATAATACTAATAATGAAGTTCTTTGCTTAATTAATTCAGACATTTCACAAATTGCCGGAATCACTTTTAGCATCTCACAGAGCCACGCGTAACTCAAACACTAATGAATATTTTGACGTCAAATATCAGACAAATGTCAAGGACAGTGCCAGCAACATAAGAAAAAAAAAAAAAATTTCGATAAGCCTCGGGAATTTTAAATTGGTCTTGGACATAGTATAATAATACATTGCGAACTGTTTTAAAAATATAGCTGCAAAATAATCAAGTTACAAATTTAAAAGTCATATTTGACTTATTATAAGTCAAATATGTTGATGTTAAATAGTAATAGTTTAGTATTAATTTATATAAATTTGTCAAAACTGATGCACTTTTAGCTATTCACTATGGAATTCCAATTTTTTTTTTTAACAACCATTTAAAACAATATATAAAGATATTATTCTCTGCAATATAATTTTGCAAACATCTATGCTTTTAAAGCATAATTCAAGTGATTAAAAAAGTATAAACAAACTTTTAAACAATCAATAAATAAAACTTTTGAAAAATCATGTAATCCATTCTTTTGAGCAATCAGATTAGCACAATTTATAATTTTTCTTACTTCATGTATATTACTCACCTGTTGAGAAAAAGTTTGATATTGAATGTTTTTTATGTCAGACAGAAGTTTATCAGACAATGGTATTGTAGGCATCATTTTTGTAAAATTCGAATCAACTGCAATCAATTGTCGATACCTTTCTAATCTTCTTTGGAGTTCTATCAGTTGATTTTGTACTTGAAAATGGACTTCTGGTGGAATATTTTTTCTACGAAAAATTTTAGATGAATGCGTTTAAAATAACAAGCACAAATTACCAATAGTTATGAATGAAATGAAACTTTTTCTATAATTCAAATAAAAACCAAACTCAATGATAAGACAGAAAATTCTTAATTGATGTATTAATTAACAAGCTTTTTATTTTATTTTTATATTGAGATATGGGGAAAACTTTAAAAAACATTTCAAAAATTCATTATTACACATAACATAGTTATCATTTAGAACTTTTAAGACTTAAAGTATGCAATTAAAGTAGTAACAAAAACAAACAAAATTAAAAATTATTGATGAAATATTAATTTATCAAAATAAATAATTTATTATATATTATACGATCAAAAGCAGCTGAATATTCATACACATTTCAGAGTGTGACATCTTAGGTCAAAATAAGAGAAAATAGATAATTATGCATTCTAGCATTTTATGGACTCAACTCAATGAATTAGATACCATTGAAGATTTCTGCAAATATTAGCAGTATGTACAATTATGAAAATTTTGTTTATAATATAGGTAACAGCTAAATCAAATGAGAAACCTTTTCACGAGAAGTAAAGCAGAATGAATAAAACAGCAACACTTCCCAATTTCAAAAATTATTTATTCTTGGTCTGTTAAACAGAAGTTATGACTACTACGACAGCATAACTCACTCGGTTTTTGAAAGTGTCTAAAAGTTTGAAACAGAACCTACAGTTTTTGTCCAAAGAATTAACTATGAGATAAAAAATTATCGACCCCCATAGTAGCAGGCTGCACAGTTCTCTACAAAATGCTCAAATAGATCATGAATTGAAATATAAAAAGAGATTGTCAAATGAAATATTTCTATACCACACCCATCTTTATCCCATAAATCTTGAAAATAGTTTTCCTGCCTCATATAGAAATGCTATGAAGATATGCATCTTCATCTTATTAATAAGTTGTGAATAATTTGGACCCAATGAAATCAATATATTGGTTTGTATATATATAATAATCATTCCTGCCAAGTTATTGTCAATGAGGAATTTTCATGTATCCAAAATTGAATCAATAATTTGTGCCTTTCCTATTATACTAGGAAGTTATCTGATAAGATTGTGCTTAGCAATTTTTTCTGTTGCGTGCAAGGAGTTCTTTTCCCCTTCTTTCTGCGACAAACATAGAAATTCCCTTCATCGTCTTCCTCAGAATTTACATCGGTGTTACGCTTTTAATATTCCAAGTCTTTGTCTCGTTTCTCGATATCCTCCGAGAAGCATCAATATCCCATTTTTGAAGTTCCAGCTCAAACTTCGCCCATGCCATCTTCCTCATTCCTGTTATGAAATAGCAAGCTTTGCATTCTTACTAAATCATCAAGATTATTCAAGTTGAAAACTCATTTTTGTGATGTCATTCTGTTCTTGTGATAAGGAAGCAAATCATAAAAGCTATTCTATAAAATACGGGTAAGTTGAAATAATATTTTGAACAACTGATATTAATAAAAAATGAAAAAATAACTACATAAATACCATCCTTTATTTCTGAGATATAGGGCACAGTATAGTTCAGAAGAACATAATTTTTAGGTAAAACCTACCCAAAAGGAAAAACTGGTGGCGGCTACATTATCTAAAACCAGAATAATTAGAATAAAACCATAAAAATACAGCTACAAAACAAAAATTCAGTTTAATAAAAAATATTTACAAATTTGCCTTGTCACATCTGAGAGATTAAAAGGCATGGCAATATCAATGACCTTCACTTTATAAGAGTGAAAACTAAACTGACTTCTAAAATTCCTCCTGCTAGGAAAATAGGCGGTGGAAGTAGCCCTATATGGATGATCTTGCAATTAGCAAAAGACGTTATTAGTACATCTCAAGGATACATGGTCAGTAGTCGAGTGTTATTGGACAATAATTAAGATTGGCTCAAAATTTTGCAACTTGAAACAACATATCAACACATATGTAAGAAAATTGACATTTTGTAAAATCAATTTGCAATTTTAAAATAAATGAATAATTTTTAGGACTAAGCTTAATGATTTCTTTTATAAAAAAAATTAAAAACATATGAATATCAGAGAATTATTACAATAAAAAGTAAATCCATCTTATAAAATATTTTTATACAGATTTAATCTTATTATTTAATAAATGTATAACAAATAATTATATTGTTGAGGAGTTATTCTTAAATATTACAAAGTTTGGTTGAAAATGAATCTAAAAGATATAGATCTAAACATAAAAATTAACCCATTGTGTTATACTTACTCTAAAATGTCTTTTTGATCTTCCAATTCCTCTTTTTCTTTTTGCCGAAGTTCAAGTTTTTCTCTCAGTTTATTAATTTGTTTTGTATATTGTTTCATTTTCTAAAAATGAAAACATACATATTTTTATGTTGAAATACAGCACCAAAATAATTATCTTAATTTAGATGTCAGATAGCATGTTTTAATATAAAATTTGTATATATATGGATACAAATAGACAGAGTGGAACTATTGTGACAATATAAATTTAATAATTTATACTATGTATAAATAATGGTAATAAAATTTACAAAAAGTTTTATAAAACCTATGATTGCACAATTAATATATTATTATTCTAGCGATAATGGATATAGTGTTCATCTAAATAATCAATTCAGTGGCACACAGTATGTGTACTTAAGTAAATCATGTTTCTTTGTAAGAATAATTTTTCCAGTTTTAAATTAAAAATTTTACCTTGATATACATTGATTTCAAAATTTAAAAAAATAACCATTTTAAATACATTTAAAACTATAGAAACTCAAAATGAAAAAGTTTTAAAAGAAGTATGTGTTCTTGCTGCAATGTTCACTTTATTTGATTTAATTTTAAAGCTAGAAACTGTTGAATAGCAATTAATTACAAATTTAATTAATATACAAATTCTCATTTTTGTAATGTAAGTAAATATACTGTTTGGGAAGTTATGTAAAGACTTATATAGTAGTATTTAAATTACGGTTTAATATATCATAACAAATAAATATATATTGTATGATTTAAATGATTTTTCTTACAAACTCAAGTTCTCGTTTTTCAGCTGCTGAAGAATTTTTAGTCTCTCTTAATTGGGATTCCAATTCTTCTAACCTTTGTTGGAATTGAAGTTTTTGCTGCTCCCAATTTATTTTCATTTGCATTAATTCATGTTCAGATTTAGTCTGAAAACAAAAAGCGAGAATTGAATTGTTAGATAAATAAGATCTATAAGAAATATATTTTTCACAATGCTTTATATGAACTAATGTCACTTACTTCAGATTTTGCAACTAAGTTGCGAAAAGTATCTCTATGTTGTGAAAATTCACCAGTCGATAACAAATCTATTCTTTCCTTCAAATCTTTAATCTCTTTTTCATAATTTAAATTTTGATTGGAGGCACTTGGTTGGTCTATTTGCTTTGCAGAGTCACTGAATTGACCTCTAAAAATACATGATTTTAAAAATGAAAAATCTAATAATCCATATTCAAAACAAACTACTTAAATATAGCTAAAAGTTCATATTTCCCATTTAATAATATTAATAAAAAATTGTTGAGTAATCATAATTAATAATTATTAATTTCATTATTCTATTATTTTCTAAAATAAAAAGATCAATGTGCAATTGCAATGCTAGAATCTTTTTCATTAATAAAACACAGAATAGCATTGTTTATTCCCAATCACATAAAATTAATTTAGTTGCACAACTTAAATAAATCATATTAATAATTAAAAATTAAGTGAAAATCATTACCTTTAATCTTAAAAATATAAAATTCTATCACATTGAAACACACATATAGCAAAAATATTTTCATCAAACCACAATTTTCAAAACTGAAATGCTTTCATATTATTTACAATTATAACATTAGATTTTTTTTTTGAGACTCGCAATAATAAATTCTTTTTTAAGCAGTTCCACCCAAAATAACACGAAGTTGTTTTTAAAAATTTACTTCCATATATATAATAAAATCAAAAATATATACAATTGCATTTACAATATTAACAAAACCACAACAATGTTCTTGTTGGGATAATAAATGTACCAATTTCTGCAGCAAACAATAGATGTAAATTAAAAACGCATTGCTAAATAACAATATTTGATGACATCCATTAATAGTATTTAACAATCAAAAACAAAATTTTTGATATTGATAGTTTAGATAAACAAACTAAATGAGAAAGCATACTTGCAGATATCAGTATACAAAAATTTAATTTAAATTTCTGGATGTGGACCATTCTCGTAATTATTATTTTTATTATTTATTGAGATATTCTAGCTATTTAACAAACCTTAGTTATTATAATTAAAAATAATAACTAGAATATCTCAATAAACAATAAAAAATAATAATTCAAACAAACAGACTTTTTTTTTCTGCAATCAGTATCATTAGTTTATATAGATTTAAGAAATTAGGTAAAAACTTGATGATTATAAAATTTATAATTACAAAAACTTACTTCAACGCTAAAATTTCTTTTTCCAATTCTGCTTTAGATGTAGAACAATGATTTAATTTCTGTTTTAAAGTGATTATATCTTGCTTTAGATGAGAAATCAGATCATCCCTTTCATTTTCAATATCTTTTATCTTTCTTTCTAATTTCTCTCTAAAAATGAAATATGCTAAAAATTATTTAATGTATTAATAAAAACTTATGAATTGAAGTTTAATTATTAATCCAGAAATATAGTTAATTTCAAAGGGGGAAAAAGAGTTTAAAGTAGAGAAATAAAACAATTTTAGTAATAAACCATTCCTATTCAAGAAAATTAACAATATTAACATGTTGAAGAAATCCTTCTATTTTTTTTTAAATAAACATATAAACAAGACTTTTACATTACATTTTTACAACAATTTTTTTTTAATTAAATAAATTTTGCTAATAAATATTATTTACTTACTTCTCTTGGTTAATTTCTCTGGACTGTCTCCATATTTGTTGTCGTGAAGCTGTTAAATTTTGTTGAAGATCTTGCTCTCTTGCAATCAGAGATTGTCGTTCCTTAGCTAAATTATCATTTAGACTTTGCAACTGTGACTTTAATCCTGAGAAATTATATCTTTTAGAAATTTAACAGTTGCAAATAAAATAAATATATTTTCAATAATTCAGTATAATTATGGAAAAGATACAATTACTGGAATTTCCTGGCCATAATACACAAATTATATATTATTTTTATTGAAAATAATAGATAAAATTTAATTCTTAAAATGTTTTTATGAAAAGATAGTGCTGTAATTTTATGATTATTTCTCAGATTAAATTTCACTGTTTTGTATCATTGATTTTATGAAGAATAATTTGAAGGTTGAAAAAGAACCTTTTTTCCCTGCCACATAAATGATGTTAAAAAAAAAAAAAAAAAAAATTTTCTGCAAACATATCCTAATATGTAATAGATATAAGCAGTGTGTTGCCAAAAATATCACCATGTGAATAGGAAAGCACTTGGAACATAGCATTGTTGAATGATGCAAGTTTAAAAAATTTCATTGAAATAGATTCTCCATTTTACATAAAAAGTAAAGGGGGAGGGGGGAATGCAAATATATGTGGCTTGGCTAAAATGAACACAAATAAATCAAAAGAAAAACTGAAAAATTATGCATGCTAGTTTTTACTGATCCACAAGCATATATCTCTCAATCGTATATATATTTGTTATGCTAAGTTTAAAATTTGCAAATATTAATAAAAGTTCATGTGGACAATAAATGTTATTTTCAATAATGATTTTAATGCTTTCATTATAGTGTTATAATATAAAAGACAAATTTTAATTTATATTAAAATAGCTTACTAGTTATTTCATCCATAAATTGTTCTCGTTCAGATTCTTTTGAAGATTTCCATTGTTCCATTTCAACTTGGAGATTTGTCAGCATCATGTGACATTTATGTTCATTTTCTTCTAGTTTATTCTTTAAAGAAAGTACTTCACGCCTGCTTGCATTGAGTTCATTATTTAAAACTTTACGATGTTCTTGAGAGTTAGATAATTCCTTTTCAAGAATTTCTTTCTGCGTAGTTATTTTCAATTTTTCAGACTAAAATAAAATTTAATATTTAACATGAATAAAGAATTTCAGCATATAAATCAATAATTAAAGCAAAAATTTATTATTTAATTTTATATGTGTAGAAAGCATCCCCCATTTCATTACATTCAATCAATTAAGTATTATATTCTTACAAAAATTACAAATTATAGACAATAAAAATGTAAAAACTATTACAAATATATATATTAATTATTAAATGATATTTTTCTTAAGATTTTTAAAAACTACTATTAAAAATATTCAAATAAGTACATATATTTATTAAACATTTTGAGATGTACAAATACAGATATATATAGTAACTACAAATATTTAGCAAACATTTGTTTGATAGATTTTAATATCATAAAAATTACATATACACAAAAACATTTTAAGAATAAAATTTACATTTACATGTTTTTATATCTATAAAAATTTGAAAAGTTTTTTTATTTATTGTGAATAGAAAAATAAAGTTAAATACCTCTACAGCCCGTATATTTGTCAAATGATTAGAGATTTCCTTAGAATTTGTTCTATTTATGCTACTCATCTGTAAGCTCAATGTTTCATTTTGAGCTCGTAATTCTTCACATTCAGAAAGCAAAGCCTTTACTTTTGAATTTAACTGCAACACTTCACGTTTAGATGATTTCAATTCCACAGCATAAGCATCTGATGGAAAAATGTTTTCTTTTTCAAAGGATTCAATTTTGCTCCGTAATTGTTCTATCTAAAAGATGAAAACTGTTACTATAAAATCCTTTAAAAAGTAACTTGATATTGCTGGAATAACAAACATGCTTAATGTTTATTTTCACAATAAATTCAAATATATTCTGAGACATAAATGCATTTATTAATTGATTTCATTATTGAAAATTACTTAACCTGTAAAAATAACAGTTTTATGATAGAATTTTATTACATTTATGTATAAACTTAACTTACAAGTATTTTACTATAGTAAACATTATCGTATAAAATTATAGTTAAAAGAAAATATGAGTATTAATTTTTATACATTTAATAACAAATGTGTAAATCATTCAAAATATAGAGATTATAATTTGCATCATGATAAAAATATATTTTTAAAAAAATTGATAATAAATGAAAAATTAGAATTCATACTTCACCCTGATGTTGCAAATTTATTCTTTCCACAGTACGAGAATATTCAGCTTCTCGACTTTCAAATTTACATTTCAAAATTGCATTTTCATAATGCAGATTGTTGTAAGCATCTCGAACTTTATCAGCTTCTGTATGCAATTCTCTTATTTTTGCTTCATAATGTGTTGTTGCTTCTTCAAATACTGCAGTTTTGATTCTTTTCTCATCACATTCTTTTAACTGCAAAAATACTAAGTTATTTTTGCATCTTAAGTGATGATACAGTTTAGCACACACCTCTGATAGATATAATGCACTATGTGTAATTAGAAGTTTTGAACAAAATATATTTAAACTGATACCATTATCTCATTTAACAGTTGCAGTTATTATGCATTTTAATGAAGCTATGATTGATCAATAAGTGATAATAGCATCAAAAATTTCAATTAATATATAAATATAAACTACAATTACACTTATTAAATAATGTTTAAGGTTGATATGAATTAATCCAGTGTTTCTCAAACTTTTATTTTTGTACCCTGTCTCTCCAAAACAAAAGATTCTTTCAAATCTCCTTCCTCTCATTGATTGTCATAGTGGTTGAATGTTTGTCATGATGTTGATTGTTTAATAACAGGAGAATTTTTTTAATTCAGTAGTGATGAATCGACATACTGAAGTAATTAGTATATTAATTAGGAGAAAAAAAGTTGCTCCAATTAATCAATATGTGGATTAAAATATGATAATAACTGATATTTAATTCCTTAGAACAAAAAAAAATAACAGGACATTAAAATACCACGGATTAATCAATTAAATGGGTGGCAAATTTAAGTTTTTCTGATCATTTGATTTATAAACAGAAACAGGGGTATTTTAGTAGACATTCTTTACCTGTTCCAGATCCGTGGACTAATATGGGGAAAATGAATAAATAATATATACTAATAAAAATAATAAATATAATCATAAAAATATATACTAATAATAAATAATGTATACTAATATGTATAAATAATTAAAATAATAAGGGAGGAAATAATAAAAGATTAATCCATTCTCATGGGGAAAAAAATCCCAATTCTCAATGATATATTATATATTGATGGAGTCCTATAAAATAATTAAAACACTGCTTAGCACTAAAATATAAAACAGCTAAATGAAGTACATACATAAATGAAGATTGAACTAAATTTAATTTTCTCTTTTACCAACTTAGGCATGGTTGAGGATAATCAGATTGGACGTTACTAAAAATCTGTATGAATAAGTTTCTGTTTTCATTTCAAGGCGGTTTACAAATGTGACACTATCTGGTCATTTCAGATAATGCTATTATGGCTCATTTGAGATTTGTTGGAGAAGGCATTTCTCTATAAAATATTTTGACATCTATCTATTCAGTGGAGATTTTCATGCATGAGAGTTGTATACACCAATACAGAATATATATCAAGATAAATTTTAGATCTGTCATTACTTTCATGTTCAAATTTACTCTTTTTATTGTCATTCTTTGACTACCAGAGAGTGTAGGCAATGTTTATTGTATTTTAGAAAGAAATTCGAATTTTTAGATGATTTTGGAGTAGTTTATTTTTTTGGAGGGGGAGGTCTCATTTTCCCTTTTGCAATTATGTTTAGATTATTAAAAAAAAAAAAAGAAGAAAAAAACATTTGGATAAATTGAGATAAAAGCGGCATCAGAAAGCATACATCTCAAAGCACCAAGTTAATAATTAAAAAGTTTCCAAAAAGATCACTAAAAATAATAGACACACATTTACAATTTGTCCAGGGGCAGTAATAATTAGAAAATACAGAAATAAATGATTTAATTTACAATTTGATTGCAGTTAAATAAAAAAAAAAAACTCGTTTCAACAAAAGTATCTGTATAAAAATATTAGAATTTTTAATGTTTAAAATTGGGAGTTATTGGAGAATCAGAGAGTAATTATTAATAATTTGAAACTTATGGCAGTTAAAATTTTCATTCATTCAAAAGTTTAACAATTTTATTTTTTATGAACAATTTTTATCTGAAATTAAAATCTTTCTGTTGAAAAATTTACATAATATAAAATAAAATATTTAAAAAGTAAAATAAATATTATATAGATAGGGTACATAAAAACATCCACAACTTTAAATTATATTCATGTGATTTTCTACAACAAATTCTTTATTTTTAAAAAATGTTTATAAAAAAAAGGTGCCAGAATATAAAGCAAAATACTATATTCGGCATATGCAATTCTCTAAAAAAAACAAAAAACAATTTCTTGCGTTGTAATAACTAAATAATCTTAATATACATACTTTTTTTAGTCAATACAGTGATTTCATTTTGCTGTTCCTTTATCTTGGCTTCCAATTTACGCATGATATTTTCATTTGCTGACTTTAATTTTTCATTTTGAGAGGTTGCTTCTTTCAACTGCTCATAAATTAATGCTAGCTCATCTCTTAACCTAAAAACGACAAAATAAAAAATGTATCGTGCAAATGAGAATCTATTTTTGAATAAATAAATAAAAAAAATTTAAAAATGTACAACCTCAACATCTTACTTTGAATGTTCTTCTTTTAATGTTTGATAATAGAGTTTATGCTCATTGCAACGCTTTCGTTCATCTTGCAACAATTTTTCAATTTCTGATTCTCTAGATTCAGCTGCTTGAATCATTTTAAATTTTAAGAATTGACTAACTTGTGCTTGTCTGGGAGATCTCCTTTATTTTAATTCCATTTCAAGTTTGAACTGTTTATACAATGCAAAAGAAAAAAAAGTAAATCTAAGTACATAGAGCCTGAAATTAAAATCATAACGTATATACAACCCAAATTATTGCACTTTACAAATTCAAAACGAAACAGCTGTCATTTTCATGTTGCCATTTATTGTATTCACTAAATATTAGTTACATTCTTGTTTTTAAATTTTTGAAAAGAGTTTTTTTTTAACAATCTATCAAACTCTAAAGAAGAAAAGAGATTAAATTTATAAAATAAATCCATTAAAATATTTTTGTTTTTATTTGTCTTTTATTTTGGGAAAATCATTCTAATTTTATTCAATCAATCAAACAACCTGATTATGTTATCGTCTGCTATTTTGATTGTGTAAAGTGAAATAAAATTTGACTCGTTATTTATTTTTTATCGAAATTTAAATCTATTTAATGAAGTTGACTTAAATGTTCTATGGTAAAGAAAATTCTCATTATAGTTATCTGTATACATAGAGGCTTACTTACTCGTATTCCATTAGACGTGTCTACGTTTGGCGGGTGATTTAAATTTTAAAAGTTTTGTTAATTTTTACTCAAGAAGCGCTGATATGAAAAACATAAATTATTATTGTATGGCATAACTTTTTATTGCTTGCACACATTTAAAACATGTGTACTATTTTCTCAAAGAATACTGAATTTTTTTGAAAATTAAATAAGAAAACAAAATAGTAATATATCATATAATTTATTAATTATTAAAATTATTTGATGTTTCTTTGTTTTCTAAATTTTGAAAGCGTTATCATTTAGAATGTGCATTACAATATGCTGAAAGCTTTTAACTTTGTAATTATATTTTATTTCATTTTAAGTTTCTGTGTTTAATTTTTCTTTGTAAAACTATTTTCCCATCAAAAAATTAAATAAATTTGAAAACAAATTGAATAAATTTTTCATAATTAGAGGCTATTTCTTTTAAAATTAGATTATTTTAAATACCTATTTTATTTCAACAAAAACTTTGGAGTTGAAATATATAGTGCTTTTTATTAAAATTATTAATGCTCATATGAAAATGAAAATTTCAATATTAACTATCCAGAAATTGCATATGATTTCTTCTGAAGCATTATTTAATTTGATAATGAATTGTATGTGTCTGTGTGTGTGTTTATTAGTTAGAATTAAATTACCCAAAATCCTATCTATGTGTAACTTAAAAATTTAATATTTTTAAATTTTTTTATATTTTTATTTTAATTTTATTTGCTTCAAATGGTGATTGATGGGTGCTTAAAATTAAATGACCTATACATGTTTCAATTTTTATTTTCTTTCAGTTTATAATAAGAACAGAGGGTATAAATTAAGACAAAATAAAAAGCAAGCATGATGAACGCAGGGAAGTCAGGAAGCAATAAATGTTTTTTCATCTGTTAAGCACTATAGGGCAGTTCTTACTGAAACTGGACGATTAAGCTACTTCCTATCGTTTCTTTAGAACTTCCTGTTGCCTCAGTAGGAGATCTCAGCTCTGTGTAAGTGGATTGAAATAAATATTTTCTCGATTATCATGTGATGTTCAGTGATAGAAAACAATGGAATATTAATTATTGATTGTATATATTTTGTTTCAAGGTAATTTAAACTCTTTGATGCATTTATATAAAATGAATATCTAGTACTCTTGCAGTAAAGGTTTAATTATCTTTTAAATATTATTATTATTTTATATTGAAATAAAATCTTAGGAAAAAAAAAACATTAATATTAAGCAATTTTATTAAGGAGCTGTAATTTTTTATGAAAATTTCATGAGAATATGTGTCTCTTTTTTTAAAATTATCATTTGATTTTCAATATTGGACAAACCCCACAAAATTTTAATTGATTTATATTTTGGCCATTTCTTGTAATTAATTTTTAGTAATGAAATTAAGTTTATGTTAACAATGGAATAAATGGATGAAAAAATTCATTATAAAGCAGTGCAATTATACAAATTGTGAATTTAATGAGGTTTGCTTAATAATAATTTGTTTATAAAGGACACAATTAAAAATCTATTTGTATTTCATTACATTAATTTTGATATGTACAAGTTAGTTTTCATTATTTGTATTTAAATATTTTTATTTTTCAAATATTAGTTAATTTTATAAACACTTAAAAATTTCTTTTTATTAATATATTGCCATAAAATTGTAACATATAATTTTTCTTTCAGTTTTATGACTTATCTACATTTATCATGAAAGAAACTAAATGGACTAAACTGGCAGCTATGTTACATTATCCTTATTTTCTATTCATTCTCTCTGTAATTGTAATCAACCTAAATACCAATCTTGTCTATACCCAGAATGTGGCTTCAGTAGCTTCACCATTCTTTTTCTTTGTCAATATCATCGGGATCTTGATCAACCAGGAGCAGTACGAGGGTGAAATAGCATTATCAGTTAATATAAAAGGATCCCCTGAGTATTATGAACCTGGCAAAGTTTATGAAGGTATATGCTATTTGATGTGTAAAAGGCATACTTACTATTTTTTTTTTTTATGCTTAAAATTATGTTTGATTATATTCCAAAATTAACAATTATTCATTTACTCTAATCAATATTCTTCTATTAATAAGACTAATTATTTTAGACACATGCATTTCTAAATTAACTACGTAATTTTTTGTATTGCAAATTTGTAACTCCTCTTTTTTTTTTTCTTATAAATATATTAACAAAAAGGTTTTTATCAAGATTTAATTTTTAATGACATTTTATTTTTATGATAATGGAATATATTATTTTTAAATTTTTTTTTATTTAATCATTTCACTATAATATACTTCATATATTAATGCTCATTATGTTAACATGTATTTTGTTGATATTGATACAAAAAATTAATTTATTATTTTCATCTAACTAACAGTCTGTATGGTAATTCTTACTGTAATATGTTTCTTCCAAGTTTATTATTTAGAAAGCATTTTAAATTTAAATGTTAGATGTAGCACCAAAATGATTTAAATATTTATACCAAATTTGAAACATTGACTTTTCTGTTTGCATAAAAAAATATTAAATTCATAATCATTTTAATATGTAAAAAAAAAAAAAAAAAAAAAAGATTTCAGTAAAAAACTTTAAAAAAAATATATTTGGTGAGAAATATTTTTAAGACATATTCTTAATTTATTGTATAAAATTGAATTTTCAATATTGACAAGCATATTAAGATAATAACTTTAAATTATTTTTATTTAAAAAAATTATTATTATTTTTTTCAGATTGAAATAAATTTTTTTAATCATATTTCATTACAATTATATTGAAGAATATTGCTTTATTACTATTTCAACCAATTGATCTCCAAAATGTTATTAAAAATAAAATTAATACAATAAAATAATTAAAAATTAATAAATAATTAAAGTATTAAAATAATTGGAATCCACTAAATGAGCCATGAAATAACTAATTTAACATTGACTGAATTTATAAATTTTTCTCAAATTTGCAACAGACAATTATATTATATTAATATCTGAGTATCATTACTATTTTCACTCTTTTAAAAATTAATAATTTGATTATTTACTCTAACTTATAATTTAATTATTACTAATTTCATTTTCTTTTCCTACTTTCTTAAATATTTTTGTTTTTAATATATTTTAAAATTTTTGTTTTGCTTGAATTACAAAAAAAAAAAAATATTATCTGATTTCTTTTTTTGAATAAATAAAAAAAATTATTCCATGTATAAAAAAATGCTTGGTAAAAATGTAAAAATTAGAAAAGATATTACACTTCTTGTTAAGATTATTATTTGAATATATATTTGTATTATATCTAAGCAGAAACAAAATATGTCTGAATAATAATCTGATCCAGAAAAAATTGTGTGACTTGAATCAATAGGAAGCAATTATAAACTAATATTAGGCCTTTGTGTTTCCTGTTTTGATAAATACATGTTGAGTCAGGAAGAGCTGCATTACTGATAGGAGAGTTTTGACCTCCTATTTAGCTGCCTAGATTTTCCTGTTGAGAACTGCAAGACTGTTCCAAGAAAAAAGGATAGGAACTGCGTAAGAACTTTTTAGTTCAAGTATAAAAATAAAAAACAAGTAAAAGAAGTCGTATTTTGAAGAAACAAAAACTTTGACATACAAAAAGAAAAATCCATTAAATAAAATGTTATGATTGATTTTGATTATTTTTAGAATAAAATTTTATATATTTTTTTGAATAAATGTATTTGTTGAAAAAATATAAAAAATAAATTTTTAATAAATTTTACAAGGATTCAGAAGATCAATTTGAATTCAAGGATCAAACTTTAAAAATTTCAAATTTTTACATTTTTTTTTTTAATTTTAATTCTCATATATTCTGCATTGAATATTATTTGTTTAACAATCACTTTTATGTCAGATAAATATAATTTTATTAAAATAACATATTATTACATAAAAAAAATGCTCAATAAGTTTTATCAACTAAAATCCAGACAATCTAATTATTTCTTAATTTTTCCGTTTCCAAATCTCAGAAGAGTATTTTTTTCAACTTAGCATTGTTAATCTTTTTTCAAAACCAATGACATTAATGTTTATATATATATATACATACATATATATATATGACGTTAAAAAAAAACATATAAATTAGAGTATTTTCCATGGTTTCTTAGTTTTTGGAAGCCCTATTATTGTATTCTCATTTATATTAACTTATAAATATTTTTTTCTTTGAAATTCAATGGCATTAATGTTATGTTTCACGATTGAAAATATAATAAAATTTATAAAAAAAATAATTAGTCTGTTAACTTTAATTAGTCATTGATTTTTGATGTAAAATTATCATATTTTGTAACTTAAATTTATTTGGTAATTAATAAAATTGATTTAATTGTTTAAGTTTTAATCAACAATAGCAATTATAAAATAAGCATTTTAATTACTCATAGTAATAACCATTTATTACAAAAATTAATTTTAATTTGTATGCCTTTTATGCATCTATATTAATGTTTATGCAATTTTTTTTTTTTTTTTTTTTATGAATAGGCTTTATTTTAGAAATAATATGCTTACAGAAAATATTATGTGTATAATGTTATGCTTGAATTTATTTGTTAAATATGAAAATTTATATGTTAAAAATTTGTTTACATATAATATATAACAAGTATATTTTATTCATTTATAGTCAATTAAATATTTACTTTTAAGAGTACAATCTCTGATATTTTGAATTTTTTTATTCAGTTTTTGAATCAGGAATTTAATTAATTATTTACAAACTATTTCTTAAATTCTGTCATGGTTAACATTTTTTTTTTTTTTTAAGTCACTGTATCCTCAAGTCTTGATTTTGATGGCTTTCTCATGACTGGACTTTATACAGCACCTTCTGGTACTGTAGGAAAAACCATGAATTTATTAAATAATAATCTTCCCAATGAACAAGATGGAGTTAGAGGACTTGTTTGTGCTATTGTTCATTCTCATCTGTCGCATAGACCTGCAAAATCATTGATGTTTTTATGGATGGCTCCACCATCTGGTACAGGGTGTGTGAATTTTCTGTAAGTATGTTTATACAAATTTCCGCAAATAGTTTTCTTTGTCTTATTAAAAGTGTTATAATTTTTTTTTATTCTATGTAACAATTTTTTTATGTTTACTATTTATAGATAATGAATTCATGTGTTGTGAAGGGTTTACATTTTTAAAATTTGAAAGTGGAGGCAATTAAATAAAATATGTACTCATAAATTAAATTTTAATGTCTTGCTCTTCATAGTTTAATTTTCCTTCCTATGATGAATTATTACCTTTTTTACCCCATAATTTGTCATATATATGAAATGTATTATTATCTATCCTTTCTTTGATTAACAATATTTCAAAGTTATGAGAGGGTTCACAATGATAATAAAATAACTAATTTATTTGTTTTACGATAAGTTAGTTATAAAAAGTTTTATATTTCATTTCAGAGCAACAGCATCATTAGGTCATGAAGTTCTGTTTAAAGATACATTGGCTTTGCAATTGTGTGAAGCAGGAGGTATTTTTCATTTTTCTCTAATACTTAATTACTTATAATCTGGTATTATTTTCTGATATTATCTATAATATAGTATATATAATACTAATAATAGTATATATTTTACATTATTTCTGATAGTAATATATATATAATAAAATGAATGTTTTTCGACATGTGTAAAGTATTTAATATTTGGTGACTTAATATTATGAACATAAATATGTAAATTAAATTAAATTATGTATATCTTTGGTCCTTAAATTTTGGTATGTTGCACAACAAATATTTACAAAAAAAAAAAAAAAAAAAAAAAAAAAAAAAATGCTCATGATATATTTAGATATTTTTTTTTTACCTGTTTTTATAGTATTATTCATATTTCAAGAAATTTTGCTCTATTGGAGAAATTTGTATTAGTATACTTATATTAATATTACAAAATTCTTAAGTGTTAAAATAATTTACTTTGAATTTAGAATAAAAATTTATTTTAATTTTTAATGGTACGAATAGAAATATGTCATGAAATTTTCTAAATTTTTTTTTTATAAAATCTCTTGAAACTTAAAAAGAATCCCTGTTGTTTTTAATGCATTTTCATTATTTTTTTTATTTAGGGTATTATGTAATTTATATATTATGTAATTAAATCCTTAATATTTCTAAGTTCTATAATTTTACCATTTGGCAAATGCAATTATTTTTTTTAATGCTGTAGAATCATTTAATTTGCTATAAAGTATTTTATTTTCTAAAGATATTAAAGTAATATTTTGCAATATTACATTTTTTGGTTAACAGAATCAGTAAAATCTGTTGATATTCCAACAATGAGTGCAGTGCATGATCCAGGTCTTGTGATTAGAGAAGATTTTGAAAATTATGATGAAGCCAACTCTCTTATATGGTCTGAAATGATAAGTGGTGTAGTCAATGATCAATGTGGATCTGTTTTACATGGAAAAGCTGCTACTTTTTTGTAATGCAGTGGGTCCTCGATCACTGGTGAGTTTCGTTTTAAGGACTTTAAAATTTTTTTTTTACTTTGCTTTCTGTATACTTTTGATATGTGATATCTTGGGTTATATTTATATACCTGACTTAAACTGTTTTTTTTTGTACTTGATTTGAAGTATAAACAATTATTTTACATACTATAATATATTTTCAAAAAAAAAATGATATCAATTTTTTTTAATCTTACTTTTAATTAACCTTAAAACAATTATAATCTATAAAATTTGGGCATTACATTATATAAAGTTTATAATAATTATATGTTCACTAGATTATTTGCTTTATTAGGTAGTTTTTTTTTATTATTTAAAAAATGGCTATTTTATTGAAGATCAAATTAATTTTTTTGTATAATATCATTTAAAAATTATAATTTTTTTTTTTAAATTAAAAAAATTTTAAAATCCTTAAGCTATTAATATTTACCTTATTATTACTCTTAAGCTATTAATATTTTGATACCTTTGCTTCTGGAATAAGATTGAGTGTAGCCAAAATAAATATTTTTTTATTTGTTTAACTGGCTATAAAGGTTACAGAAATGTTTCTTTTACTGAATATTTTTACAATTTTGCTACAGAATATTATTGAATCTTTTTTTTTTTTTTTCCTTAGACGACTGTTCCTCTAAATACAACAACAGCTTCAACTTTGCAATTTGCATTAGGTAATGAACATAATAATTTTCTAAAATTTAATGCTTAAATTAATTCCTTAACCTTAATAATGAAATCATTTGGTATATAGGTACTGGAAATTGCACAATTGCCGTGGATGAACCACCTATTAATGTCTATTATGGAACTGATAAGTGTACAAAATGGCATGAGTTAGAACAAATAAGGTAATATATTGTTCAAATTTAGTTATTGTATAAATAGTATATTTTTGAATAATTTTCATTTTAAAATGTTTTTAATAAGTATTAAAATATTTAAACATTTTATTTTGCATTTATAAGTAGCTTCAATGCTTCTCATCATATTGTTTAGCATATATGATGTAATAGTAATTAGTTTTTATATGTATATATGCAATTGTTATGCGGTCTTATATCTTTATTTGTATATACTTTTGTTAAACAAATTAAACTTCTTTCTTTTTGCATTTGAAGGCTTCAACCAGCTGTTGAAACTACTGTTCATATTCTATGCTTACCACCATCAGCCAAATCTACAGATGTCTGTATTCAGTGGTATCAAGAAACTTCAGATAGTGGTAAATTCAAAGGTTGTTGGGCTATTGACAATATCATAATTAGCAGTGTATCAGATCGCCCAAATTATGTTGAAGATAATTTTGATCAATTGATCCTGGAAACTTTTGTTCTTTCCTGGTGGTACAGTTCAGGTAAACTTTTTAAAAGTATCCATATTTTTAATTTTGAATGCCAAAATTGCTCATCACGTCAAAGGTATATTTTATTTAAAAAACATATACATTATTTTTTACTCAGTTATAATTGCTATTTATAACATATAAATTATTTTGAATTGTTATGTCCCTGCTGTTTATTGTTGATATTACTGTTCATTCTGTTAAGTTATAATTCCTTCACTTTTTAACACATTGCTTAACAATTTTAATTTTTTAATATTTTTATTACTTGCAAATTTAATCCAAAATATGTATGTTAACTTTTTTAATGATCAGATTAATTAATTTCCCTTCATGTATAATTATATTAAATAATACTAAATTTTCTGTTCCTCAAGTTAATTTAAAAAATATCTGTGTTAAACAAATAATTTTTGCTTAATAGGAGTGAAGAGACATTAAAAGATTTTAAATAAAACATATATTTTACATTGTTAGTATTTTTGATATGTTATATACAAATTTCTACATAGGAAAATTCTATTGACAATTAGATAATTTTTTAAATATTTTAATAGAATGCTATTTATCTGTTGCTGCTATATTTAATTAATTTGCAATCAATGTATCTGATTCTGAAAGATTTTCAATTTTTTAATAGTTTTCAAATTTTTTTGCAAGATAAAATCACTTGATTCTCAGATATTCTAAAAAACTATCTTTAAAAGTTTCCTTAAAGTATTTCAATTATTCATCAATATATGCTATATATAATTATGTTATACCATATTTGAAGGTTAATTAATATTTAATATGAAATACAATTTTAAAATATGAATGATTTTTAATTCTTTAAAATAATTTTTTTTTCAAATTTATTATTTTCAATTAATAAATGCTTAGTTTTCTCCAATTTGCTATTTTTTTCATTTTTATAAAAGTTAAGTATTTACTGATACTCATGTTGAATATTCTTTATACAGTTTTTAATGTTTGGCATTTTCACTATTTGGGTAATCTTTATATAGTTCTTTTCTTGGTGTTACTTCAGAGTTGTCATTTTTTTCTAAAACTATTTGTCTGTTGTTGGTTCTTCATGTGTTCTTAACCTACAGTTATATTGTTTATAATTTTATTTTATTATCAATTTTCTCCACTAAATTTATAATTTTCTTTTATAAAGAGAAAATGTCATTCAGATGGAAATGCATTGACATTTGCTGGTCATGGCCATCATCGTAGAGCAGTTGTAACAAGAGATTTAGATATGTCTACAGCTATTGCTTCTCAAGATATAATCTTTAATGAAATGTTCCATAAAGTATTACATCGTAAGTTTAATCTTCCGTATAATATGATAATTTTTTGTCATGTTTATTAATTTAGATAAAAATAATATTATTATCATCAAATAAATTTGATATTAATATAATAATTTTATTCAGTAATAATAACTTATTCATTCAGATGGGTCGTGAAAGGTGGGGAATTAAGTTCAAAATGTGAAATATTCAATTATAAACGGGCAATGGTTATGTCTGCAAAAAGGAACTCGAATATTTTGCACTCCATTTATTGATGCTGCTAAGAAAGCTGGAAATTTGCGTTTCCATTTTCTGTTTGGTAAGTTAGTTTTTTTAATTATGCATTAATGGAAATCATATTAATGTCTTTATAATATAATTAATTTGAAATGTAAATTAAATATATACTACCTATACATGAAAATAAAAGTGATAGAAAATAGAGATATAAGATAAATTTTAAATGTTGAGTAACAAATGTTTCACATCTACAATTTTTTTATTATAGAAATGCTGTAATTTCTGTGTTTTATTTTAACAAATTTTTCTTTTAAATTATGAGTGTACTAAGATGCAATTTGTTTTTTTATTCTGCTGAATAATTTGAAAAAAAAAATATATAGTATATTGTTCATTTTGTATAAGAATAATTATGTATAATATGTCAAAGAGAGAATGAAAAATTTTATATGCTTGATTTAATTGTTTTATATAAATTTCTTGAAATGAAATTCTGTAAATATCGTTACATTTTCTTTTTGTATATAAAATTTTTGTATAAAAAATGCTATACACTTTTAATTATCAAAGATGCTTTTATATAATTTGTATTTATATAATTTTTTTCATAATTAAAATTTCAGTTAAAGGAAGGGATAATAAAAATAAATCTGTTTTTTATATTTATTTAAAATTTTTTAATTGGTATTACATAATTAAAGAGTAAGAAAAGGCTTAAAAATATTAACGAAAAGACTTTTGTAAACATAAATTTGTACTTTTATAGTTAAAAATTGCTTCTCTCGAGTAATATTTTTTTGTGTATTGAATCTCATTTGAAGGTGGTGAAAATTGCTCTGCAGTACAACCAGATACAGATATGAGTCATAATACTCCAGTATTAGTATATGCAAAACTGCCCGTGGAGAGCAAAGTTATGTTAACTGATGTCATTCATGCTGCTGTCATGGTAATCATTCTTTAATATTAATAAGTATATAATTCATAAATTCTATTTATGAAAATAATTTAGTAATTTCTTGCATATAATGCACAATAATGAATTGTAGTCATAATTTTTGACCATATGGAAAAATGATATGATCCATATACAATTTGCACAAATTATATCAAATCACTATTCATTTTTCTTTAAAATACTTTAATAATGATAAATTTTTTGAATGTGGGTTAAGAAATCTTAAATTAATATTGTACTTTTCAAGCTTTTTAGAGCATTTTTTATTATCAAAATATGAAACATTAGGAAACAAACTTTAAAACACAATAGATGCATAAAAATCATTTTGAAAGCAAAAGAAATTTCAATCATACATGAATTATAAAAAGTGTAATGGATATTTTTAAAAATGCATGAATAAATTAATAAAATTATTTGACATTTGTGCTAATATTACTTAAATAGAACAAAATAAAAAAATTAATTTCTAATCTTTATATTTGCCTATAAAGAAAAAAAATTGATCCATATTACATTTGATTATTAATTTATCTTCAAAATTTTTTTTTAATTATTCATTATTTCATTCTGGCTTTTTGGATTAGAAATCTGTCTGCATATAACGTGTCCAATGCCATTTTCATTGTTTCTCAGTACCTTTAAAATTACCGGGTTATTACTGTATTGCATTGAAGTTTCATTGTTTAGAAAAAAGCAATTTCAGGCAAAGTTTTTAAGATTAATTTTTACAGTCTTTTTGAAAAATAAATAAATAACTGTGTTGATAGTGCATTATAACCCATAATCCAGATCAAGCAATTAATCTACAAATAGTAGGCAAGAAATTATGGTTCTTGTTGGTTTTGATAAGACATTATACTGTAATTTTTCTTTTAGGAACCAGTTCTTGTTTCTTTACCAATACCTGCAGAAGCTCAAACTTCAAAAACAAGATTTTGTTGGACCCAAGCTTCTAATAATGGAATAAATAAAGACATGTGGATTGTAGATAATGTCCTTATCTTGCCCATCGTTACAAACAGAAATCACGCATGTTTTAAATTTTAAAATCAACTTTCAATGTGGGGCTAATTTGACTGCTAATGCGTAAGTTTGATTTTGTAATTAATTTTTATTTGAAGTGAATTTAAATTAGTTATTAAAATTTAATTATTATAAAAACAACTTATAAATAACAAATGTATATTGTTTATTCGCTAGCTTAAGCTTTATTTTTTATGTTTAAATGCATTTAAAAAATTGTAGTAAAATATTTAATATAAATTAAATATTAAATTATGAATTGTCAGATTAATATTTTTAATATTGTATTTTTAGTATTTTAGAAATGTTAAATTTATTATTAAATGTAACAATATATTTTCTTATATATATATATATATATATATGTTAGTTCAAAATTGCTTTCTGCAAATAAAACTGAATTATTATATGGAATATAAAATTATTTGCATCAGTTTTTATATAAGTATTTAAAAGAATTACTTTTTAAAAATTGACTATTTCTGTTTATTTAACTATTTATGCATTGAAAAATTTTGATCTTTCAAAAAGAATATTTGAAACATCAAAATTTTTGATGTTTCAAATGATTGACATATGATTTGTTATTTCATATTTCATAAAATAATTTAATTAAATTTCTATTATATTTTTTGAAAAGAAAAAAATTTATCCATGCATTACATGAATATGATGTTTATAAAAATTTTATACATTTTTCTTCCAGAGTTGCTGTAGAATTCAGTACAACCTCTGGTCACACTTGGCATTCTTTACATGAAATGTGTCTTCCTCCTATATGTAATGGTAGCCATTCATCTTTAAGATCACGCTTGACATCTCATGATATGAAAGGGTAATTTTTTTGTGATTTAATATAAAACTTTAAAAAACATTAAATAGTTATTAAAAATGGTTACTAATACAATACATCTTTTAGGTGGAATAAAGTTTCTTATCCGATACCTTATGCAGCTCTTGTTACAGGAGTTCGATTTCGTGTAAAGCAATCTGGAAAATATACTGCTTCAAATTGGGCTATTGATGATGGTATTTATTTTTTAAAACTTTTTTTATTTATCATTTGCTCTAATTTTTAAATTAAGATTTTAACCTTATGCTTGCTTAAATTTTAATTAAATTTGTTAGTTTCAAATATGCATGCATTAGAATTTTTTTAGAGTATTAGTTAATTTTTTTTATGTAACAAATGTGAGATATGCTACTATTATAATCATTCTTTCTTTTTTTATTAATATTTATGAATAAGAATATGCATTTCATAATACTAATGTTATCCACGAATTTATAAAAAAAACCCATTAGGTTAATCATATTTAAATTTGACAAAATAAATATATTTTGATTTTAAATTCTGATAAATGAATTCTACTTCATCTAATAAATCATCAACTATATTAAATTAAATATTTTATTTATTGAAATTAAAAATAAATCAAATTATATTAATTAAAGAATTAAAAAAAAATATTACTTGCATTGTTTAAAAATATATATAATTTTTCAAAATACTGATTGACAAAAATTTTTAGTATTAAATATTGAAAAACATGTAATAGAGCTTGTTAAAAGTTTGTTTAAGTTTTGATAAAAGCATTCTGATTTGAAATTACTATCAGTCATTTTGGAGTCAATTTTAATGCAAAAACTACTACAACATGTATCATGAGTTTTTAAAGAGCAAGTTTTGAAAAATTTTTTAAATATTAGTAATCCAATGTTAATTTTTTTATTAGGTTAAAAAATTCTTTTAAGCATGTAAGAACTTTTATATATTTTAGTTAACAAAATAATTTTAATATATATTCTCTAGATTAAAATATAGATCCTTTTATAATGAACAAAAGCAGGCTAAAAACAATAACACTTAAATATTTTAAATACGTACTTATATTTATCTCAGATGAAATAAAAGTAGGGAAAATTGCGGAACGTTTTTGATAAAAGTATTAATAATAATATTTTCGAAATAGTTCAATTAATATATTTATAACTCCTATTGTTAGAACTTTTATATATTTTTAGTTAACGAAATAATTTTAATATATATTCTTTAGATTAAAATATAGATCCTTTATAATGAATAAAAAACAGGTTAAAAACAATAACACTTAATTATTTTAAATATGTACTTATATTTATTTCAGATGAAATAAAAGTAGGGAAAAATATTGTGGAATGTTTTTTGATAAAAGTATTAATAATAATATTTTCAAAATAGTTCAATTAATATATTTATAACTCCTATTGATTATGCTCAGTGAATTACAATATTAATTATTGCGGTATTTTAGTAATAAACTTGTTAAGATAGAATATGTTATTTTTGTTTTTAACTAAGTGGCTATCTGAAAATTACAAACATTTATTGATATACATTGAAATATTTTTAAAATAAAACTGATGCAGTATACAATATTAACCATGACTTATAATCTATATTTTTAGTTGCTTAATTATTACAAAGGAAAATAAATGGAAATCAAAAGAATTTTATTAATATTTTTTTATGTAGCATGTTTTTATAAAAACTTATATTTTTTAGTTTACATTGGTGAATGTCCTAATGGATGCAGTGGTCATGGAAAATGCACAAATTCTGGATGCCAGTTAGTATCTTTTATTGTGCAAAGTATAAGCTTCAAAGAAATTTTTAATAGAAAATTGTGTAGATTATTTTAATATATTTGTTTGATTTTATTACTTTTTAGGTGTGATATGGGATATTCTGGTCAAAAATGTGAAATTGCTTCAGTTGTAATTCCATCTTATTTATCAGAAATGTTTCAATCTTCTAAACTCAATGAACTTCCTGGTATTAACAATGTATGTGTTATATGTAAGCACATGATTTAAAATTTCTTTGCATCATGTTGACTATAAATTACATATTTTATTTAATATTATTTATGTTTGAATATATTTGATTACACGATACATTTTATTATATTTGATTACACATTACACATAATGTTGATCATTATATCTATTTATTAGTCTTCAAGCATATTTTAATAAATTTATATGCATGAAAAATTATTAAACATGTATAAATATTAAATTAACAGATTTTCTTGTGTTTTAATACAGTTGCTTGGAGCTGAAATGGGATATCAATGTGGATCTTTAGGTAGCGGTAAAGCTGTGGTATTTGATCACACAGGTCCTAGATTTGTGATTACAAAAGAAGTTAATACAACTTTTGTGAGGTAAGTTTTTGTTTATTGATTAGGAATGAAAAATAATTAATATTTCTTTATTATTATCTCTTTAGAGATTAACTATTGTTTTTTATTGCTGATTTTTATGTATTCTTAGTTCTGAAATTTAGCTAAAGTTATCAATTAAAAATTGTCCTGAACTTAAATGGAACAAATTGCTTTATTATTTTTTATGCCTTTATTGCATATATATATTTAACATAATATGCATAACCCATTACCACAGTGATTTTGCAACGGACTCTGCTGGTCAAATAATTATGCATCAGTTAAAATGTAATCAAAATTAAGCATTTTTAATTTTCTTTTTTTTTTTTAATTTAGGTTCTTGCAATTTACTTTGAGAATTGGTAGTTCATCTAAAAAAGTCCATGTTTGTCACCTGATCATCCATCAGAAACTATTTATGTACATTATTCATGTAATGGTGGCCTTTCTTGGGAACTTTTTGGAATTATTTGACAAAACAAAATTTAGGGATCCTAAGTAAGTTTGTAATTTCAATGCTTTTTTTAATGAAAATTTTATAGTTTTGAAAACGTGAAAAATATTTTATAGTATATACACAATATAAAACATACATATAATATATAAATATATATATATATATATTTTTTTGCTACATATCGGATTAAAATTTGCTCAAAAAATACTTTATTCTTTTTAATGATTAGACCAAACAGAAATAAATCAGAATTTATTTTTCTTTTCTCTTATTAATGATAGAAAAAGTCTGGATTATTATTCACCATGGCACTGAATGGATAAATATTTTAATTTAAACCAGAGATCACTATATCATTTCATGTAATTGTTTAAACATATGAAACACTATATTGTGCACTATTTAACATGTATATGTGTTAATGTGCATTATGTAATATCACAAATTATAATACCTTGTAATAATATTAAAGAAATAAATTATCTTATACTTACAATTAAGTTATTGACTACGCATTTTTTAATGAATATTTATTCAAAAATTAACTCATAACTAATGAATTTAAATTCAATTAATATAAAAATAAGGTTTACCTGTAATTTGTTTTGCATATTTGCTTAAATAAGTAAATTACTCAATAATAAATTTTCTGAATGTAATTTTCTCACTTTTTTTTTCAATATAAATTCATTTTTTTTATGAATTTTTTTACTATAAATTTACTTTAAACCTTTTATTATACATAAGCCTAATAATATTTTTAGCATTCTAGATTAAAAACACATTTTGAGTAAAACATTTTTAATCGAGGTTTTCGTACCTTCATATAATTTTAAAATATTCTTGCATGTAACCCTTTTAAAATTTATTATTGCTCATTTAAGAACATTTGAAGAATGTTTTCTAATACTTAACTAATACTTATTTATATTTTTATACTTAATTTGTGAAGAAAGTTCAATAACCCATTTTATAATAATAAATACACTGTTGGCATTTTAAGGCAGTAAAATTAGTGTTAATTGAAAATATAAAAAACAAAATTGTAACTTATATTATCTAATTCAGAATAGTATCCTTACCATTGGCAACCAGTGCTCAACAGCCATGGTGTATGTTTAAAATATGGCAACCGTATCACTCTGGTAAGTCGGAAGATGTGTGGGCCATAGATGACATCAGCTTGTCATCTTCTCTCTAAATGTTATCAGTTTGAATTTCACAGACCTCAATGCCATGAATACATCAATTCGTTATAGCTCTGGAGTTGTGAAAAATTATTGCAGTTCTGAAAAAGCTGCAGTTGTGTAAGTTGATGATATAATTTTTTATTAAAATTATTTCTGATTAAGTTGTTTTTAGATGTAAATTCATTAAGGTTTTTCTACCATATCATTTTATAATTTTTTTTTTAAATAATGTGATAAATTTTAAAACTCTAATATGATTGAAAAGTTAGTTATTCCAGCAATTCATTTGGAAAATCGTTTTAAAATTATGTGATAATTTTAAAATTGTAATATGACTCAAAAGAATTTCAAAAAATGTTTCATGTTTTGTTAAATCAGTTTGATGAAAAAGACTACTAAGTTATTGAAAGTGTTTTTATCTTTGTCTCTCTCCCTACCAAACCCAAAGCCAGCTTTCCTTAAAAATTTAACATTATTTGAAACAGGTTTAAATGCAAGAACAGAAACCAATTTTAAGTGAATTATTTATTATTCGTTTTTGAATGGTTAGCAAAAACAAAATTTTATTCATGAAATGTCATTTTTTTTACATTTAAGCATTAACATTAATGCATTTTAATTTTATTGAAATATTTAGCTATGATTAATGATAATAAATAAAGAGATATATTATTATCTTTTATAAACTGAATTATGCATTTTTTAAAGTTATTTTTGATAATTATATTACATAAAATAATAATTTCTATAAATTAACATTTTGCATATATTTTATAGATTTGATGAAGAAGTTTATAATGGTGTGACACGATCTCTTGAAACAAAATCTATAACTGTAGGTCCTTCATATATGGTTCAATTTGATTTATTAATGGGATGTGGATCAATGTTTTCTTCTGAAAAGAAAAATCAAGTAAATATTTCTTTTCATTTATTCTTTATGAAATACATTTTGTTTTTATTGAAATTTTTATTGATTCTAATTTTATTCATAACTATAAACATAGGTAAGACTAGAGTTTTCTACAAATCATGGTATGAATTGGTTTCCTGTATATAAACCTTGTCTACCCTCAAATGGAAGTTGCAATGGAGTCTTTACCAAAGGTACTGTGTATGATGCAACTGAATTCAGCAAGTGGAAACGTGTTACTGTGAGCCTTCTGCCAGCTACATGGTTTGTTTGAAGTGCTTATTTCATTGTTATCAACTGTAAATATTTTAAGAATAATTTTGGTGCAAATATTTGTATAAATTTTTTTAAAACAATTTTTTATTCAAATGTATCATTAAATTGTAAATTAAAGTTTAATTAATATTATTTTATCTAAAATTTAAATATTTCCACCTTTTGAGTAATATTATTTAGATTTCTTTACATGTTTCTGTTATCTATATTATTTCAATTAGATTATTTTTAATATCTTTCAGCTATAATGTTTGTTAAAGTTGAATTTAAATATATAGCTTAATATCAAAATGTTTCATTATCTGAGGCATTCAGAAACGTATTTTTTATAATTAATTATCTGTTCATTGAAATTATAATTTTACTTTTTGAATATAATTTAAAATTTTTCTTCAGCATAATTTTTAAAATAATTCAATTATTGTTTAATTGATTCATTTTTGTGTGTTTGAAAAGGTTGTGATTTTGTGAATAAAATTTTTAAACAATATTACTTGTCATAGATTTTGCTTCTGTTACCATCACAAATATAAAAATATTTTCAGGTCAAGCTCAACTCGTTTTAGATTCATTCAGCATGAATTTGATACTAGTGATAATTGGGCCTTAGATAATCTGTACATTGGACCACAATGTAAAGATATGTGCAGTGGTCATGGAAGATGTATTGAGGGTACATGTATGTAAGTATAATTAAATTAAACTTTTCAAAAGATTATTTATATATGAAAATATTATTCTAGCTATATATGAAGTATAATTTGCTTTATATATAGAATAATTAACAATGTAATTTCAGGTGTGACCGGGGATTTTTGGTAAAAGTTGTGTACCTCAGGATAAACTAAAGAATAAAATGATTAAGAAATTTGAATCTCCAGAAGAACTTATTAAAGAAAATTTTGATATAAGTGGAGGTACTGTTATGCCTGCAGATGAAGGATGTGGGCCTATAGGTTCTGGTTCTGCAGTGTATTTCTACCAAGTGAGTAGTTTCTATTGATATATTATGTATAATTAGGAAAAACAATTTTAACACACCTAGCTCATATTACAATTCACTTCTGCAAGTTTATTTTTAAAATATGTTAAGCATAAATTTACAATTTTAATTTAATAAATTTTATGAAAACTTTATCTATAAAAATATTTTTAAAAATTCCATTTATCATTGAACCTTATAATTGCCATATATATTTTCAATATTGTTTATTTTAATTACAACAAGCATTTAATTTAATATTTTAACATTTTATGTTTATATCTTTTTCAGGATGGCATAAGACAGCTAGTTACTAGTGATATGGATACAGAAAATACTGATTTCATGCAATTCTTCATTCGTATTGGAGGAGGTGACCCAGCTACATGCAATAATGCATCTAAAAAAGATGAAGGAGTATTAGTTCAATTTTCAAATGATGCTGGTATTTCATGGAATTTATTAAAAGAATTGGATCCTCAAAATTACAGACGTCCCAGGTGATTACATAGCTTAATTATTTAATTGAGAATTATGAAATTTAAATTTTTAGTTAAATGTAATCTGTTAAAATTTTAACTCTAGAATACATTTATTTGTTATATTAAAATTTTTTAATAATATTTTAATGCAATAAACTTTAAAAATGTGAGGGTTTTTCATGCATTTAATTCCTCATTTGACTATATTTATGATTATCTGAGATAATTTTTTTTCATTCTTTTGAATTAATTAGATGAATATGATTTTAAAAAATGGTTCTTCAGAATATGGATTTTTATTCTTATTTTTATTTAATTAGGTTATTTAAATAATTTATGAATGAGCTTTTCCTGTACAAATAAGGAGATAGTTTGGCCCACATTATTATAATTTTAAATGTTATTGCTCTTAAATCTCAGGCAGTCTGACACAGGACCAGTCATCTCTAGAAAGGTAAATGTGGATATATAACAAATTCATTGTTACCCAGAGTGATGGTGATACGGCCCCCAGATAGGGGCCTACTAAATTGCATTCCAATATTAATTAATCACCTTAAGGGCTTACATATTTCTCCTTGAATATACAAAAGAAGAACTTTTTGGCTCATGAAATTTTTAAACTGGCACAGAAATGGCGCTATTGGTTGGATTCTCATGTTGAGCTTTGAATCCAACTCTCCTAGTTTGAAAGTGTTATTTAATAGGGGTATTCTTTGCACTGCACAGTTCTGAATTTAACATATACCAGAAACATGCTCTGTCTTGTTCAAGTGACTATGAATGATTTCAAATATGTTGTGTGAACAAATAGGGTCCATTGAAATTAAATTAAAAAGCTACTTTTAAGTAAAGACTTTTAATAAAAGTTTAAGATTTTTAGTCTCGCCTTTGGACAGATGTTTTTACAGCTAATATATTGAAATGACATTAATTTTTTTTTTTTCTTCACTTGGAAAAAATTAACACAACATTTTTATAAGTGATTTACAAATGATTATTATAATTCATTTACAATTGTGGATTCTTTTTTATTTAAAGAATTAATTTAGTATTTTCTTATTGCAGTCTTGACAACAAAGTAAACGTATTGACATATTATGTATATTTTTTGTGTTAGAAATGTTTTGGCAATTATTTTATCATGGACAACACAAAGAATTCTTATATTTCAAACAAGCAATTTTTCCATTTCATTAGGTTAGAACATGTTACATTGCCTTTTACTGCTCGAACTGAAAGTACTCGAGTCCGCTGGTGGCAACCTCAACACTCGGGAGAAGGTAAAGATCAATGGGCTCTTGATGATGTCTATTTAAATGCTGATAGTAAACCAGATAACTTGGAAACCATGCAACAAGTGAGTATTTAATTTAAACAAATATTGGCTTAATTAATTTAAATGTTATAAATATATTTTGGATAATTCAAACTTTTCTGATTGAATAAATATTATTTTTATTAAAATATAATGCATGTAATATTATTTAATTAAAGAAATATTTCTTTTTGTTTTTATATTAGGAAGTATTTAAATCAGTTAAATTTCGAAATTTAATAAAAGAAATTAACTTTTTAAAAATAAGATTTTGTTTTACTAATAAATATAATATGTTTGACATCATTTGTGGTATTAGTTTTGATTTTATTATATTCAACTTTGCAGAATTGAAATATATTACATTCAGCAATTTCTTCAATTAGGTCTTTGATTATAGAATTAAATATCTTCGTTTAGCAGGGGTCTTAATATTTGCAATATTGCTATTAAAATTTTGTTTGGTTTTGATGACTATGTGATGAACACAATGTTTTGACAGTAAAAGATTTCCTTCTTTAAATTCCACATTTTTGAAGCAATAAAATGTATAAGCATGTAATGAATGTGTTTATATGTGAAAGAAATTGCTATTTTTTTCTTCTGCAGCATTAATATTGTGCATAAGTAAATGGAAGCCCATTGTTAAAATTAGGATGATGGAGCATCAGAAAATTTTTTTGCTATTGTTTTAAAAATGAAATTTGTTTAAAAATTTTATTTTTAGTTTTTAGTTATTACTTGATATTTATTCTTTTTTTAATAAATCTGTTCTTAAAAGTAATATATATATTAATAACCTATATGATGTAGTTTATTTTCTATATTTATAAATCATTTAACTGAAATTTTTACTTTTCAGTGAAGGCTAAATAATTTTCTAAAATTCATTGCATAAAAAAAAAAGTGCCTTTTCTTGATTTAGGTTTCAGCTCCAGAAGAACAAAAAAATGGTGTCTGCAATAACAAAGTCTTCTATGCAACATTATTGTAATTCAACAAGAAAAGTTTTATTACTTAATGGATATGAAAGATTTAAATTTCTTATAACTAGACCTCTTTACTTAAGAGAAGGACAAGTCATTATGTTCCAGGTATTTATAAATAACTAATAAAAATATTGACATTAATTTTAATAATTTTCTTATGTTTCTACTAAAGTCTTTTGAACTTATTTCTAGATAAACGTAGGCTGCTCTGATAAATTTGATTGGGATAGTGCTGTGCATCTGGAATATTCACATGATTCTGGTGTTACCTGGTCTTTAGTAGAAAACCAGTGTTATTCAGGTTCACATTGTTATGAAACAGCTCATGAATCTTCAGTATATTATTCTGGATTGTATGGAACATGGAGGCGTGTTCTTATTTCTGTTTCACATCACTTGGCTCAAAAGTAATATAGTCTTTAGTGCATTTACTCCCATTTATTTATCTCAATATTTCCAGTTGTACTAAAATTATTAATTGCATAACATATATTTTGTTCATATATTATTTAATTAAAAATTGTTTTTCTTTAGTAAATTATTTAAAATTTGATTGAATTCCAAAGATATTTATCAATTTTGTTTCTGAAATCTACAGTTTTTTTAATTATATATTGAAGTAATTTTCTTTATAATATAAGATAATGCAAGAAGTTTGATGGTTTAAGTTAGAATAAAAAGGAACTAAATCAATTTCTTGCTGAATAATTGTCTCAAAGTACATTTAATTTAATTTGAATGTATTTTAGATTTTTTTTTTGTTGCAGATGATTTACTAATATCATTGTTATATATTTTTATTATGAATTTTAGTTGGAATAATAATTGGAAAGGAATTTTTATTAATTTTTAATTTTCTTATAAAAATATAATTTTCTAAGTCAATTATTATTAGTAGTTCTAGTTAGAAATATATATTGAAAATATATTATGTGTACATTTAATCATTTTGTGATACTAAACGAACTTTATTTCAGGCAAACTTTGTTACGCTGGAAGCAAGAAGCTAAGTATACTGGGAAATTTGCTCAATTGCCACCTTTTGCAATTGATGAATTTTATGTTGGTTATCCATGTCCCTTATACTGTTCAGGCCATGGGACTTGTGAAAAACAAATCTGTGTCTGTGACCCTGGTTTTCAAGGTTAGATATATAGTTGTTTTGTACATGATATTAATTGCTAGTAACATTACTTTTAAGATTTTTAAATACTTTATGTGTATATGAGGGATTCCATTGTAATTGAACAGTTCTATCTCATTCAATATAAAACCTTAAAATCAACATTCATTAACAAAGTAATTATGTGTATATTTTTGCTGCTATGATTCTCAAAGTAAATTACTTTTTATTTCAATATAATGATGTTCTAAAGAAATTTTTTTGTGAATTAGCTGTTGAAATTTATGGTATAGAATAAAAATAAGTTATTGATTAAAATAAAAATATTTATATTTTAATTTCATAAAAAATAAAAAGAATTAATTTGTTCACTTACAGAACATTTTTTATAATTTTATTTTTATCATTTAGGGCCAACTTGTAACAGTATACAACAAAATCCTTCTGGTATGATTGATAGATTTGATGATGCAAATGATTTACTTCAGAAATGGGAAGTGTTTGGAGGGCAACTTGAGTTGGGCTGTGGAAATTTATCTCTTGGAAATTCTCTCTATTTTGGAAAACCTGGATATCGTTTAGCTCAAACTATGGATTTGGATACTACAAACTTAAAGTGAGTTTGTTTTTACTTATTAATTTTTTTCAATGATTTTATTCTCATGTTGTTATTGATTGTGTGTTAGTCATTTTTGTAAAATAATTGTTTAATGAGTTAAACTGCATAATTTTTAAAGAAGTTGTTATATTATAACCACTTTTTAAAGTTTGTAATTTTTATAAATGTAACAGATTGTGTATATTGCATTTCTGTCTTTTTTTTTTTTCTTTTTTTTTAATGTTATATAATAAACTAGCAGAAAATAAATTCAAATAAAGATCTGCAGAAAAACTATTATAATTAAATATTATGGTAATTTTCTTGATAAGTATTTAATTTGTAATGGATTATACTTTTAAAAACTATCATTTTAATTATTTTACATTATAAAATATTAAAGTTATAATATAAAATAATTAAAGACAATTGACCTAATAATTTAAATATTTTAATATAAATACTAATTTACATGATGGTTTGCATTCAATGTCTATAATTACCTGATGTTTAAAAAATTTTAGTTTCAATTTGGAAATACTTTTTTTCAGAACTTTGCAATTTATTGTTCAGTTGGGAAGTGTACAAAATTCAGCTACTTGTCGAAGACCTCTTGATCGAAGAGAGAAATATTTTTGTTCAATTTTCTACAACACATGGACTAACTTGGCAAACACTCAGAGAATTAGATTATGAAATTTTTAGTCTTAAACCAACATCAATAGAATTGCTTCTTCCCAAAGAAGCAAAATCAAGTGCTACATCTTTTAGATGGTGGCAACCGTTACACATAAAAGGTAATTTTTGCTAGAAATTTTTAATTGAAATGTTTTTAGTTTTACAGTAAGTTGTTATAGTTTAGAATTACTAATGAGATATTTATATTCTTGTAAAATTTCTATTATTTTTTTTTAAAGAATACATTAAAAAAATTCTATGCATTATTAATTTAAATAAAATATTATAATTATTAATTAAAACTTTTCAGTTCCATTTGTATTCAATAAATATTAATATAAAATATATAAAACCAATAAAAATCTGAATTTTATTAATTATAAGTAATATTCCATGTGAAGTATTCTAATGGGAAATATGAATAGTTTTCCCCTTGTATGTGGTATAAATAGTTTTGGGGAAAAAAATAAATTTAAAAATAACAATAAAAATATCAAATATAAATTCTGTCTTCAGGTATTAGTGTTGAATTAAAATTTATTTTCTTAATTAAAAAATTATTTTAACTTAAACAAAACTTTCTTAAAAATATCGATATGCTTTTAATCAGTGAAAGTGATTATTCTGGTTTCATTGGTACCTTCATTTAAAGAAAATAAGATAAGCATTAATGCATTTAATTTTAAACATATAAAAATTTGCATTTTATAGATCTCTAACTAATTTATTTTAAGAATTGCATCTTTAAAAAAATTATGATAATTTTTATCGTTAAATTTTATCAATCATATTCATGAAAAAATTTAATTTTGTTACCTATGATATCTATGTTATGTCCATAAAATTATTATTTGAAAGTAGTGGCAAAATATATTTTGAATATGATAATTATTTATATAACTTCATATGTAAATAGATGACAATATTTATTTATTAATTTTTTATTTGATATATTTTTCATTTTAAAGAATTGATCTTGATTTGTTTATATTTTGCTGCTACTACTGCTACTTCTAATAATAATTTTCTTTTCTCAGGTAAAGAAACTTCTCAATGGGCCATTGATAATGTTCAGGTTCTTGGAAATCATAAAAATGCTAAAGGTTTTCAAGATAATTTTAATCCCATTGTGGTTGAAAATTGGTTTTTAACCCAGCATGGAACTCCTAGAGCAGGCTGTGCTGCTGCTGGTCGAGCTTTAACTTTTGCTGCTGATCATAGTAAGATTTTGCATTTTTTTTTTTTAAGAATTCTCATTAACCACATTTCAAATACTTTATTTTTAAAAATTAATATTTTGCATATGATTTTTAATTTCCATCAATTAAAGTTATAAATGTGTATTTAAACATTGCTTTTATAATCTATTGATTGGATATTATCATGACCACCATGGAATCTTCCTTGTTTAATAACTGTATTGCTTTAGCTATATCTTAAAGCTTCTCATGCTGATGTTCCATTTGAAAAAAATTAAAATTTATAACTCATAAGACAAAAATTACAATTATGGTACATTTTTAAAATTATGTTCCAAATCAAGTTCAATAAATTCTCATACTCTGTAATAATGATAGGATTTTGCATTTTTAAATCTAAGAACGTCATCTATTTAAAATTTTAGTAATTTCCACTTTTGCATTGACTTGATGATCTTTTTTAATTGATTTTTCTGTATCTCACCATTGCATTTGCATTGGCAAGATTGGCATTTAATTGATTAAGTCCTTTATTTATTTGCCTTCTTTTTTTACCTGAATTGTCTTTTTTCCAGCACTTTTAATTCATGTAATTAGACAGAAATAATGTGATGTCAGTTATTAAGCAATATTTTTTAGCTAACAAAATATCACTTTGTATGAAAAATTTATTTTTATTTTAATCACACATTCATAGTTTTAATTTAAGTAATACACACACACACAGATATATATATTTATGTACTTAAATATTTTTTTTTTCAAAATTTAATATATATATAATTTAATATATATATGTATATATATATAAGTAAGAATGCTTTGTTAAATTTAGTCTTTTAATGAAATTCTGTATCTAAAATTAAGAATAGTTGTAATTTTTGTCAAAATTTAAATTTTTTTCAACAATCAATTATAATTTTAGAGGTAATAAAATTTTATAGATTTTTCTATGTATTTTTCATAAATTTTTTATAAATACACTGTTTGATAGCAATTTTGTTTTCAATCTATTAAATTCAAATGCAAAAATATGATAATAATGATTTCCATGGTACTTTTACAGCTGAAGAGCATTATGCTGAAACATGGGACTTTGAAATTCATCCTGCTACTTTCCTTCAGTATGACATAAACTTGGGTTGCGGTTACCATATAAACCCATTTAGTGTTCAGTTGGAATTTTCTCTGGATAAAGGTCGTTCTTGGTCATTGGTGGCATCTCCATGTATGCCTCCAGATGTAGGCTGTACAAGTTATTCTACTGGCACAGTGCATTCTTCAGACCAATATAGAAATTGGACAAGAGTAACTGTTTATCTACCACAAAAAGAGCATTGTAAGATCCAAATTTTAATGTTATGTTCAATTATTATGATTCTATGAATCACAATTACATATTACAGTAATTTTATTACTCAAAATAAAGAAATTACTTGTATTGCATGGAATATTTAGTTAAACCATTTTAAATATCTTATTTTTAATTAATTTAGTTTTACCTTGAAAATTGTGAAAATATTTAATGCTGAGTTTTGTAATGCTAAATTGTAAAAATATCATAAATTTGAAAAAGTTTTAGCACTAATTTTAGTTATTATTTTTATTAAAAGATAGCATCATATGATTTTTGAAATAATTTGCATTAGTACAATTTAAAAAATTTGATTTAATTTTTTTTTTTTTTATTCTGAAAAAATGTTATTTGAAATATAATGTATTATTTATTTATATTTAATACTCATTACTTGAGTTAATTTTGATATAATATAATATTTTTTAAAAGTATCTTAATAGAAAATTAATCTTAATTACATTAATTTAGTCTATGTAATCCATGGGGACTTGAAAATCCACACTTGTAAAACAGTTAAAATGAAGCAATCTTGTATAAATTGTTGATGATTTGTGCCTATTTTCTTTTGCATAACTTTTGCCAGCAATGTTCCTCACTTTATTTGTTTAAGAATCACTCACTTCTTTCTTACATTGAAGTTTTTACTATTTTCAGTGGATAAATGCACTTTTAAGCAATATTTTTAAGAATTAATTTTTCACCTCAGATTATATGCAGTAACCCATAAACTATATAGATAAAATTTAAAGTTCTTCTGATGTATAATTGGTGGATTATAGGCAAAAATTTTTGCAATAGATTTTTGAATTATAATATTATTTTTTTTAAATTTGGCCATCAACAAACAGTAGTAATTACCTCAATAGCAGTTTTATAACTTTGCCAGTTTTGAAATATATATAAATATATTCTTTAAATATTGTTAATTAATGGAGTATATAAAATTTGAAAATGCTAAAATAAATTAGATAACATTTCATTAAATGAATTAAATTTTGCAAATCTTCATGAAATGAATATTTCTGTTGTTTTCATCATTTTTAATTTTATTAATTGCCAAAGAAGTATATTACTATTTCATTTGAATTATTTTCATTTATTTATTTAAATTCTTGTGTCACAGATCACCTTCAACACGGTTCCGTTGGATTGAGGTTATGAAGCATTCTGGACATGCCTGGGCTTTAGACAATGTTTATCTTGGTGACGGTTGTCCATGGATGTGTTCAGGCCATGGATACTGTGTTGGAACAAAATGTGTGTATGTATAATTTTATATATTTTGAGAATTAAATTTTGAAAATAAAATATTTAAGTACATTAAAATTAAAAAAAAAAATTGTATTTATAATTTTTCAAGTACACTGTGTTTAAAACTGAGCAACACCTTTTTTTTTACTCCAAAATTTATTAAAAATTTGCCACATAAAGCTGGGTAAAAGTTATTTCATAAATTTTATTAAATTATTTTTCTGAAGAAATTTCTAAGTGAAAATATAAAATGTAAATGTAATGGCTTTATTTTGAAAAAAATAAAAAATCTTTCTATATTTTATAGGTCTTTCTAATTAAAAAATTATTACTTTGTGAATAATTTAAAAAAAAATATATGGAAGTGATCTATTGCACCATTAAAATATTAGAAAATTAGGGAATAGTTTATAGTTAGGAAATAGTTCATTAAATTTTAAAATTAATTTGTTACTCTAAGACAAAAACTAAAATGTAATTTTTTTTATTATATATTATTTTTTTCTATTAAAGTTTCAATCACTAAATAAAGTTTAAAAGTTAATGTTTTGCATTCTCTCTTTCTTTATATGTAGATGTGATCCTGGTTTTAAGCTTCCTTTCTGTGTACCAGAAGATCCTTTACCTTGTGAACTAAGAGACACTTTTGACGTTATATCTTCTAATAAAACAGCTTGGCCAGAAATTTATGGTGGTGAAATAAGCTCCAGATGTGGTGTGCTGGTTAGTGGATCATCATTAGTGTTCTATAAGGTAAAACTCTTATGCTTAATTATTATCAAAATTAATTATTCCTACCTTCAAACACAAAAAAATTTAATATAATTTTTTTTAGGAGGGCATGCGGATGGCAGTCACTCAAGATCTGGATTTAACTGCTGCTCAATACATTCAATTCATATTGAAATATGGATGTCAGGGATCTGTACCTCCAACTGTAACTCGTGGTAATGGAATTCTTATTCAATATTCAAACAATGGAGGAATAACATGGCATTTATTGAAGGTATTTATCTTTAAATAAATTTTACCATACATAAAATTGCATATTTTATCGAAAAATTCTTGATTATGAAAAACTTTAAATATTAATAGGAACTTCATTTTTCTGCTGAAACATCACCACAATATTACATGATACCTTTAAAAGATCCTACTGCTCTTACAAATGCCACACGATTCAGATTTTGGCAACCAATTAATGCTGGTAACTATACTTGTTCTCTGTTAATTTTTTAAATAAATAGAAATATACATGTGCTATTATTGAAACTATTTATTATATATTATTTTATGCATTTCAATGAAAAGTAATATATATATATATATATATATTTCAGGAACTGATTTAATGCAATGGGCAATTGATGACTTCTATGTAGGGGGAATGATTGTGAAGCCAAATGTTTTGTATGATCCTTTAGTTCATATTCCTCAGCCAGATGCATGGCTTTTCTGGCCTGGTGGTGCTATAGGGAATTTTTGTACTAGGTATGTTTATTAAATCTAAATTCTTTATGTATTATGAAAAATATAAATTTTATTGATTGCATATTTCTCCTTTGAGGCATTTTATTTCATATTTATTTTATTCATCTCGTACTTTATAGTGCACCTCGAAGTGCAATGGTATTTTCTTCAAGTGAAGGAGAACGATCATTATATACGAGAGATATGACAGTTATGGATGATTATGTTATACAGTTTGAGGTATAATATTTTAAATATTTTCCTCTTATTTAGGTATATCTTAGCAGTTGTTTTTATAGTTTAATTTTTATTATGATTATTTTTTAAAGATTATATTTTATCAAGATGGATAAAATTTTATTTTTATATTATCTCATTAATTGAATTAAAAGTAACTTTATAACAGACTATTTTATTTAAAAAGAAAAAAATAATAATTAAAACAAAATTTTGATATTTTTTAAAAAGAGGAAACAAAAAAAATAGTTGCATGAAAAGTAATTGTTTTTCATTTCAAATATAATTTATATATATATATACTTATGTTTAAAAATTATTTTACTAAATAATTTATATTTCTTGTTTTAATGTTTAAAAATTATTTAAAATAAATGGTATTTACTTGATATTTTTAATGAATTTGCTGTTTGTTTGTTAAAACTTAAAAGAAATAAAGTACCTTTCATTATGGAAATTTTTAATAATTTAATGTAAGTATTACATTTTTCCTTGAGAAGAAAGATATATAAAAGTTAATTTTCTCTTTTAGATTAAAGTTGGATGTGGAATTACTATTTCTCCTGAAGATCCTGTATACCTTGAATATTCATCTGATCAAGGACGATCTTGGGAGTTAGTGAAATCATCTTGGCTGCGTTATGGATCAGGTCCTGATACTGTACTTCAGGCAGAAACTCCATCAGTATATTATAGTAATAATCATCATGAATGGCAAAGGATAATTGTTCCTCTTACTGGATTGAAAATATGTGGGTTTGTATTGGTTCCCTTTTTTACTTTTGAATCGTTTAAGAAAAATATTTTCTCTTGAAATTTTTTTTTCTCTTGATTAACTTGATATATATGTTTGGAATGTAATACAAATTAAGCCAATCTAAATATTTTAAGAATATTTTGGATGGTTTTTCTGATAAATAATGCTTTTTATTCAATTTATAAATAAATAATATAATTTTGCATTATTTATAATATTTATATAATATATAATATTATGATATAATGCTGTTTATTAAATTTTATATAAATTTACCAGTTTATATCTATTTTCTTTTTGAATAGAGCTTGTTATATATATATATTTTCTTCTAATAATTTATTATAGATATATTTCTTCTAATCATTTATTTTTTTGAAGTTTTAAAATTTTTGTTATATAAATCAATTTAATATTTTTTTTTATGAATGTTTATTTATTTAGTATTATTCTTATTATTGAAAATTTATAAAAAATAAATAAATAAAAAGACCCAGAAAAGTAACGAAAAGGAAAAAATTGGTAGCTTACCTAATTTGGAGGGCAATATCTAAAACAAACAAATATAGTAATTTACCACCTTTGGAAAGTAAAAAAAAAAAAAAAATTGGATTAAATAAATTCAAGTTCTTCAACAACCTTCAAAAAAATATTTAAGAATCCTTTCATCTTAATATTTCTTTTTGTACATTTACATTATTACACACATGTATTATATTATGTATTTTTATTTTAAATATATTTAAAAATATGAAGTGTTTTTTATAGTATTTATTATTAATCCATATATATTTTATAGAAATGTACGCTTCAGATGGTCTCAGGGTTATCATTCACTTAGAGACTCTCCATCCTCTTGGGCTATTGACAATATTTATATTGGTCCTTCATGTGCTCTGCATTGTATGGGGCATGGATTCTGCATTAATGGTGTGATGTGTCAGTGTGATGCAAGCTTTGGGGGAGATTTCTGTCATAGTCTTCTTCCTAATCCTAGTTTATTAAAAGATGGTTTTCGAAGGTAACAAATACTGTAAATCAAACAATATTACAATTAATAATATTTAATGCTAATAACATTCTGAATATAATATTTTTAAAAGTAAATTGTCGAAAATTACTTTAAAAATATGGATTTTTATGATGTTAGGAAGCACTAAAATTTTTCTATGTAGAGAGTCGATACTGAAATAGAATGCAGTTTCTATTTTATTTATTTATTTTGCATTCAATATTTTTTTTATTATTTTGTACAATGTATCATCCAAAACCATAAATATTTTTAATATTTAATGAAATGATTTCAATATTTTATCTAACAATTTTTAAGTAAGAATCATCTAAATCTTCCTTTTAATTTCAACCTCATAGTTATTATTTTGAATAGGTTTATTGCCTGCTAAGTAAATATACTATTCACAATATCTTTTTTATGTATTAAAATTATTGCATTTTACAAATTTATTTAGAAAACAAAATTGATCCAAAGAATTGGGAGCTTTGGAGTGGAACTGAAATATCTTTGAGCTGTGGAATTCTTATTAGTAGTACTAGTTTAGTTTTTACTTTCCAAGGCGAACGAGTGCTGATGTCTCGTGATCTTGATTTATCATATGTTGGGTGAGAAATTTTATTAGCATAATAAATATATTTTTATAAATCAATTTTTAATAAATGGATTTATGTTAATTATAATTTAGAACATCTTTTGAAATTTTGTAAAAACTAGATTTAGGGTACTTTATTAAATAAAGCCCTCACTTTTCATATATCTTAATTTATTTTCACTGAATACATTAGAAAAATTTTAAAAGATGTTTGGCATGATGACATGAGAAAAAATGTTTAACATGAAAAAAAAAGAAAAAGATGTAGTGTGGTTTTAAATTCTGATATTTAAAAAATGCTTATATTTTTTATATATTAACAAAATAAAAATAAAAATAAAAAAAGTTATAACCAAACAATTTTAACAAACAGTATATTTTCAGATGGAAAAAAAAAAGAATATAGCATCTCTTTTTTTTTATTGCTAGAAAAATATTTTAAATTGCATGAATTATTATGAAGCCGGAGCTGAAAAAATTGTTTGGGAAAATATTTAAAACATAAGAAAAGACTGACTGAAAGATTCTAGTTAAAATTATTAAATAAAAAGTAATATATTATTAATTAAACTGATTTAAAGATCTAAGTAAGAAAAAGTATGGATTAAGGATACAAAGTAAATAAAGAAAATTTTGATAGGCCACAAATTGCATATTTTTTTTTCTCAAAGATGTCCATAAAAAATAGACTTGTTAGCTAACTAATAATATATACTAATTGAATAACACTTTAAATATTTAATATTGTATACATAGGGATTTTTTTTATAATTTGTTAACATCAATCTGATCTAAATCTACTGGATTACCTGGTTATATTTTCTCTTTCCAAATAGGTCAATACAATTTTATATTAGACTTGGTTGTAAATCTGAAGCACCATCTCCAGAAGAGCAACCAGTTCTCCTTCAATATTCAGTAGATGGTGGATCCACATGGAATATGCTTGAACAGTTTGGGTTTGGTGAAAGCTCAAAAGTGTCTCATCCTTCTTACATTGCCATAGAAATTGCCACATCATGCTAGAACTAATGCAACTAAATTGAGATGGTGGCAACCATCATTTAATGGTTCATTTTTGGAAGAATGGGCTTTTAGATCAGGTCAAGACCATATTATTTAATTTTATTTATTTATTCCTTTATTTATTTATAGCAATTGTTGAAACAAAAAACATTTAATGATATATATTTGATTAAATAAGATTTATTGCACTTATTGACTATTTCCACCCCATGAGCTGGATTTAGCTATCTACCTATTTTGATATGACCCTAATGCATTTATTTATTTGAAGTTAGTCAGATTCATGATTGTAGAAACTTATTCTATAAATTTTCACTGAAAAATAATTTGTCTTTTTTATTAGTCATATATAAAGTTTTTTAAAAGATGAAATAAAAATAAAAAAGGCAGACGAGAATAATGGCTGAAAACCTCAAAATTCTATGCAATTATTCATAAATAATACCATTGTCAATTTTGATAGTTTCATAGTTCAAGTACAAGACTAATTTTCAAAGAAATTGTTATGTCCTTCATTACATTTATAAAATTTGTATGAAGATTTGTACATAAATATTAAATTATGAATAAATGAAATATGAAGTAGTGACTTGTTTTAATTCCTTTTTAATATTAATTTATTTTGTTTAATAATTTAATCTGTCCTTTGACTTATATTGACTTTGATTATAAATCTGTATCTGATTTATAATCTGCCTCTAGTGAAGGATATAATAATCTGCCTAATCTTCCAAATTAAGAAAGATTGCTCATACCTGATTAAGGTTTAAACCTGAATTCAAAAATTTTATTCCTGAAAAATATTAAATTAAATTAATTATTTCAATAATTTCCCATTCCACTATCTATTTTCAAAATATATTTTTTGATATTGTAGATTTTCTTATTGCTATAGAGCCTTTAACACAATACAAAATTTTTGTAAAATCTGTGTCTTTTTGTAATGTATTATACCACTAGAACAAAGTTTTTAAAAGTTTAGAATTTAAAAAAATTCCTTTAGATTTGCAAATATTTTTGATATCAATCAATTTATTTCATTTCTTATTACTTCCAGATTTTCATTGGAGGTGATGCTAATGGGGTTGCAACACTAAATGATGATTTCAGTAGTTCCAAAGAAGCAAACTGGGTCCTTAACCCAGGTGCAAAATTAGAACCAACTTGTGGCAGCAAATATAACTTTTTTACATTTCAAGGGTATGAATTATATTTTTATTTTGGTTTGTTTTTAATAAATATGATTTTGTTTTTAGTTGCTGTTTACTAAATTTTTATTTTATAAAATTTTTTTTTTTTGAATTAAAAAAAAAAAGCGAATTATTTTTGAATTTTCTGCATGAATATACAATAGTTATTAGGAAATAATATAGACATAATGTAATTTTAGTAAATATGAATGTATTAAAAAAGATGTATTTCTTAATTTATTATTTTCAAATTTGATAAGTTTAATTAATTGCCCGTAAAGCAATAAAATTCATCATACAATATACATTTTTATATTTTTTAGGAGCTGATGATAGAAGATATGCAGTAACTACTGATGTTGTAGTTGGCGAGAATACTTATATTCAGTTTGAACTTGTCATGGGATGTAAATCTAACACTGCTGCTTGTTATGGTGAGTATAAGTATTGATATAAATTTAATTATTGTTTGATTACTGTTGATATAAATTTAATTATAGTTCCTTTTATTCTAAGACCAATATAAAAATAAGACATGCTTATATTATATATTGCCTTAATTTAATGTTTGTCATATGCATAAATAAAATTCAATCAATAAATATTTAAAAGTATCTTACTTGATATAGAATTCTTTAATATTTATATATAAATTTATTATTATTATTTTAATATTTCTTATAATAAATTAATAATTTTTTTTATTAGTAAGATTTAAAAATCATAATTTAATAAGTTTAATTACTGTTATTTATTAAAAAATAGATACTGTTAATGTTAATTTATTAAAAAATAGATACAGAAAATTTCAATTTTGAAAAAATAAAAAAGGAAAAAACATTAAAAGATATTAACAAAAAAAAAAAAAAAATGTCTTTTTTTTTTTTTTAATAGTAAATTAATATAAAAATATAATTTAAGTAGGAAAAGTGTTATTTGTTATATTTTGTATATTTTTTATTTTTTTCTGAAATATTTTATTGCTTAATTGACAAAGTAATTTTTTTAGAAATTTTATTAGAATATAGTATTGACATGGGTAAGACTTGGGATTTAGTAAAACATGATTGTCTTCTTACTGATGTTGATTGCAATGACTTTTTTGAGGGCACAATTTTTCGATCTGATATCTATGAAGATATCACTCGTATATCAGTTCCTCTTCCATATTATACAAGGTATTATTTACTTTATTTTAATTTTTACTATTTTTCTAGCAAATAAATGTTTAAATACACCTTTCCCTCTATTTTTACGGAAGATAGGTTCTTTAGAAACTGAATAAATAGAAATCATAGATTTTTATTTGTAAAACCGTGTAACTTGAAAACAAACTAAAATATACATAATTCAGTCATATATTGCAATGTAAAATAAACTTCTAAACTAAAATAAATATTCTATCTGTATCGTTAATACTTTTTCATATTTTCCATCTCTTACATATGAAGCTTTTCTTATACTCATAGAAGATCCAGCTGTTACACTTTTTCTAATAGAGTCTTCTTTTTTCATATTGTCCTATTGTCCTATTGTAAAATTTAGCTACATTCATAGAATCTAAAATTTAAATTTTTGCTATCTACTATCTCTTTTATTTTTTAAAAAATTCTTTTTGCCATTTTTCCTTAAAAATTTTTTAATAAAGTTATTAAAAGGCTACAATAGTGCTAGTAAATAAGAAGTTTAAAAATTCTGAATAGAAAAGCACAATGATGTACATATTTCTGCTGCTAAAAATTTATTGCATTAAATTACATGAACAAAAGGTTGGATTAAATACAAAATGGGAAGCCCCATTTTTAGATTGGAATAAATTAAATTTAGAATAGAATGGAATTAAAATAATGACTAGAAAAGGAGGGGGGGAGGAAGAATAGGTGTATTTTGTAACTTAATTTTAAAGGATTATATATATGTTTTTTGGGAAAGGGGGGGGAAGGTGGTGGAATAATTTACTTTTGATAAATTATGAATCAGCCAAATTTGAATATTGATACATAAAGTTTAAATTTTTTAATAAAAAAATATTTTTTATGAAGTGTGATATTATAAAAAGAAACTTTAATTATCTTTATATAATTAATTTATTGTTAACATTGTTTCAGGACACAAACTACTAGATTCAGATGGATTCAACCACCTGGGTTCAAGTCTTCACAAACCTGGGCTATTGGACATTTATATGTTGGGGAAGAATGTGTTAATATGTGTTCTGGTCATGGAAAATGTAGTTCTGGTATTTGCAAGTATGTCTATGTATCATATATTTTATAAAAAAAAATAACATTAACATAATGTTCTTCTAGGATGTAAATCTTTTAATGCTGAAAAATATAGATAATTTTATTATACTATGCTTTCTAATTTATTAATATGGCTTAAATAATACAGTTTATTGATTGTTATAGTTGAATTAAAAGTTATTACATGAACTTTTGCTAAAGCATTTTTGAAATGCCAAATTAAAATAACTAATATATACATATTAGAAAAATTACTTGTACTGGAAATATCAAAATACAACATAATATTTTTAGCTGTTAGTAATTAGTAGTTAGTAGTAGTAAAAGTTTTCAGTTTTATTTTTTCGTTTGATATCAAACTGAATTTTTCCCTGTAAAATCGGGTAAAGATCCACAAATTATAAATGTTTTTTTATTTGAATTTTTTAGTATGTGCATTCTTCAATTTTGAACTTTTACTTCAGATAGAGTAATGCGTTTTTGTAACCTTTTTTATATCTATTATTAAGAGTACATTACATTATCTGTGAATTTTAAATAAAGGCTTTTTTTTTTTTTTTAAATTTAAATATATAGTATATAAGAATGTTTATCTATTCTATTCTATTAATTTTTTATAATATTATCATAATTTTTTTTTTTGCCTTGTTCTATTATTTATGAAAAAGCAGAAAAAAATCTAAATGAAAAAGGATTTTGATTGCAAAAATTTATGTGTTTTTATATTTTTTCAAAATTTTACATAATTAGTGTTTTAACTTGACTTGACGTGACTTTGAGATTTATGTTCATGTTAGCTATTAGTGTTTTACATATAGATCATTAAAAGTGTTGACAACACAGTTTACCAATTTTATTTCTCTAAAATTTATGTCACCCTTCATTAAAAATCTGTCTTTTAGTTCAAAAATTTAGAATTATAATTTGGCTGGTTTAATTATCTAATTTATATTTTTGAAATATTTATTTAGAGACAAAAACTATGCATAAATCTAACAATTTAACTGGCAGTTAGTGTATAAAAAAAAGGCATTGACCTAAGGAAATGTTTCATAATCATAATCGATCTAGCATCCAAATGCTAAAATATCTGATATTTAGATAATCTAAGTTTTAATTTATCAGAGAGTATTTCCTGTTGTAACATTCAAGACAAATGACAAAAAATTTTATCAATCTGGAATTATTTGTTTTATAAATAAATAACATCCTAACTTTTAGAAATCATACTATTTTATATGAAAATTATTCTAAATATTCTATAAATGAACTAAAGGTAGTAATCTGTATTCCATCAATCATTAGTTTGAGTAATCTCAAATTATATATTTTGGTTTGAGTTACAAATTTATTAACTATTGGAGATATTTGCTATAAATGTGCTTGTTTTCAACCTAAATTTGAAGGAGATAGTTATTTTAGATATTTTATTGTAAACAATCAATATATATATATTTTTTATTAAAAATCGTAGAATATTAAATAAAATTTTCTTTGTTAATTTAAAAAGATGTGATGATGGCTGGACTGGAGATGGCTGTGGAGAATCTAAATCTTCATTACCTACAGAATTAAGAGATACCTTCTCATCTGAGCCATCCTTCACCAAATATTCACTTATAGCTGGTGGCATACTTTCAGATCTTTGTGGACCTTTAGCATCAGGATCTTCTTTGCATTTTTATGGAGTAAGTAATCAGGCAATCTTTTGATGATGATAAAATTTAATATGGAGAATCTAATACAATATTTTATCTGTACAAATTACCTTGAATTTTTTTAGAATAATAAACATACTGAATTTTTAAATGAAATTTTTTGTGTATCTAAATAAAGAAATATAAAATGAAATTAAGATTAAGATTTAAAATAATCTTAAATGAATTAATTGATATTCTTTACTAGAATTTTTCTTATATAGTCAATTATTTTTAAATATTTTTTACTATGAAAGTAATTAAATAACTCCAAGAAAATGTCATGGTAAAGTTTCTATGACTTCAATAAATACCTCACAATTGATTTTTTAACTGATATAAAAAATTTATGATTTCTTCTGTAAGTTATTAATAAATCCGCAATATATTTTTTATGACTTCTATTATGAAGCAAATAATATCAAAAATTCCAAAATTTTTCTTAAAACTTTATTGTTTTTATGAAAATTTTGGAATTGAAATGGTGATCTTCATTTACATTTGTTAACATTTTTGGGAGTTTATATTGTATTTTTATGGGTAGTTGAACATATAAATTTTTTTCAAGAACTTCTATAGTTAAAGTAGTAATTATCTTTAGATATATAATAATTCATCATAATCTTTTTTGGCAGAGTTGTAGCAGACAACTTGTAACGAAGGACTTGAATTTAAAATCTGCTACTGTGATTCATTTTTATTTCCGATATGGCTGCATTTCTGCACCAACATCTAGCAATCAGACTGTTTTCCTACAATACTTTTGAATGGGGAATTACTTGGACAACTCTAAAGAATTATACTTTAAAAACTATCTTTATCCAAGGTAAAGTAAGGATTTACCCTTATGTTTTCAAAAATAATAATTTTTTTTTTGAAATTCTTTTTGTCAACAAATAAAATTATTTGATAAATGTAAACCGCTTGAGAGGTTTCTTTTTTTCTCTATAAATTTTTTTAAATTTAAAAATGAAGAATAAATTTTTATTTCCTTTTTATGTATAGTGACTGAAAAACAGTATTCTGAATATTTTTAGTATTTTGCATTTTATTTTATCATATTTTTTTTTATTTTCTTAACCAATAAGGCAAGCAATGAAGTTTGTATGATAATCAATGGATCTAAATTAATATTTGATGGCATGACTTGTAATTTTGTTAGAAGAGTAGTTCCAGAATTTTTTTCTCAAAATGTTTAGGATTTAGAATTTGCATTCATATACAGATAAATTATAGTTTGAAATTTCGAATTTCCACATTGTGCATTTTCATAGATTTTATTTTTAAAATTGTTAATCTACAAGAACTTTTTCACACAAATCTTATGCACATTTATTAATATAGAAAATAAAAACTTCCAAAAGTAAAATCTTTATTAAATATTTATCCTCATTATTTAAATTTCAGTTATGTAGCAGTTCCACTTCATGAAGATGTGCAAAAGAAAGTAGTGAAAATTCGCTGGTGGCAAGCACAGCATGGAGGTAGGGCTCATCATGACTGGGCAGTGGACAATATATTTATTGGAGGAAGTATAGATGCACCAGAAAAATACCTATCTTTAGAAAAGGGTAATTTTTTGCTTGATAGTGAGTGGCTGACTGCCACTCATATTGATCATGAAAAGTATTGTGACAGTGACAGTAAAGTTGCAGTTGGAAAATCAGTGACAAATGAAAATGCTGTCTTGGAAACCATTGATATACATGTGCAGAAACATTATGTTCTGGAATATATGGTAATAAACTATTTTCTTATTTGCAAAATTAAAAAAAAATTCCTTTATTTTGACTTGACTTTCAATTTCTAAAGCATTTATTTTTAAATATCCATTTAATTTTTCAGCATATTATTTACATCAGGAATTACTAACTTGCTATTAAGTCATGCTTGCGGTTATTTTTATTTTTAAACTCTTAATTGCTTTTTTAAAAATTGATTTGTTTGCTGTAGTGTTTCATTACATCAGCCATAGTTTGTGTGCAAATAACATTAAAAAATATCATGTAAAATATCTCTTTAATTGTTCTCTCACACTTAAAAGTAATTTCTGAATTATTTTTATGCCTCAGAATTTTTAGTGAATGGAATTTTGATTTCTCAAGTATTATCATGCAGCAATTTAAATTTTTGTAATTGTAATCATAATCAAACATCAAAATTTTCATAACCTTCATTTTGTAGTTTTTCTGTTATGTTATGTTACAAATTAATATGATACATAATGCTACGAGGTTCATTGTAAGTGTAATTGTTGCTGAAATTTCTTTTTTTTTTTAAACAGGATCAAAATTTTTATTCTTTAAACTTTTTTAATTATAGTTTTCAATTGGATGTAATGAAAGCTGGGAAGATCCTGGCATGCCTGTAAAATTAGAATATTCTGTAGATTTTGGAAACACCTGGCAACCTGTAGTTCAAAAATGCCTTCCAATGGAATTGTCTTGCCCTGGTGTAGCACAACAACCTTCTGTATATTTTGCTCCTGTGCCTTGGAAACAATTTACTTTTCCTCTTCATGGGGACCTTATTTCTAGGTAATTGTGAAATTCTTTATTAAAAATTAAAAAAAAATCATGTTATTTCTTAGAAAGATGTACTTCTGTTATTTATAAAGAAATAACTTCCTTGCTAAATACTAAATTATGTGCAAATCTGCAAGATTGCAATTTCTGCTGTTTGTCAACTCATGTGGAACCTTTTATGTTAAGTGTTAACATTTTTAAATGTTAAGCGTCTTCACCATTCCAATGCAATATATCTTCAAATTGTTGCTATGCTTACTTCAAGATTAATAACAATTTCTCCGATGGTTATGTAGGATTATCTTAACTTTTTGCTTTCAGGATGCTTTTTTAAATCTTCCAAGTGGTTCATTTTTTTAAACTTGTATCTTCTGATATGTATTCTGCAAACCATTGTCTCACTGTAGTTATATTAGCTGCATTATTTCAAAATGCAGCATTAGTGTCTTGTGTTGTTTAGGGAGCAGAATGTTTAAGTTTATATTCATACAGAAAAAGGATCTGTACTTTATATCATTCCCATATGTCTGTTTAAGATTTTTTAAAAATGTTAACAATTTCAAATATCCAAATTAAATATACACCTAGACAGAGCACACTATAAGCAATAAATGATTTATAACATTTTTATTTAACAATTATGTATATTTTGTAGAACATCAGTTAATAATAAAAGTTCATTTTCATATGGAATAACATATTTTGTTATACATATTTATTTTCCTAATACTATGAAACATAAATTACTGATTACTCTGAATATTTCATATATACACTTTTGCCTTTAATATAGTATATAAAATTATTATTCACTGTTTATTAATTTCACAAGTGTTTATATAAAAAGAATAATTAATTTATTTTGAACTATATATTATTTAATCTAAATCTAACATAGCTCTCAAGTTATGTTTTATGATACCTAGATGTGGTCTGTAATATTAATTAATAGTTTTCAAGAATAATTTTTATGTATATTACAAACAAAATATTTTAGTCAAACTTTTTTAACATGGAATTGTTGTTTTGACCTTAAGATGTGTTTAAATTTTAAATATTTTCTAAAATTACTATTTATGTGAGTAGTTGTTTTCTTCAGTAAAAATTTATAATCTCAATATCATTAAAGATTTAAAAATTGACGTTTTAATCAATTTTCACAATCAACACATTCTCTAAGTAAAGCAGAAAATATATCAGCTATCTGAATTTTTTAAAATTATAGACTACTTTTAACCATTATGATATTTAAATTTGGATGCAATTTTCAGCTGAATAAAAGGGTTATAATGAATAACATGGAGTACTGATCTGCAAATATACTATATAAAAGAAAGATGTGTACTTGACAGCCCTGATATGAATTATATTAAAATATATTTGTTTAAAAGAAATTTTTATCTCACTCTATTTTTATTTTTAACATTTGAAATAATTTACAATTATTTTATATATCTTGATTTTTTTATCTCAAGTTAAAGAAAAGCTCAAAATTATTTTTCTTCTTCTTTAGTTGGACACGCTTTAGATGGAGTCAAGAAGCTACTCAAGATTCTACTCCATCTAATATGTGGGCCGTTAGGAATATATATGTTGGTCCTCAATGTCCACATCATTGCTATGGGCATGGATCTTGTGTAGAACTCAAATGTGAATGTCATAAAGGATATCATGGGGATAATTGTCGTGAGGCAAAGGATAGACCTGTATGTTATATAATTTCTGATACTTTTTAAAAACAATTTTTCAGATATTTTTTATGAAAAATCAACTTGACAAAACATAAACATTGAATATAAAATTTCAATTATGGAGGATAGTAATTCCTTTTTATAATTATTTATTGTAATGCCAATTCTTCCAGTTTAATTGAGATAAAAGACTAGTTTTTTCAATTTTAAAAAAATGAGGAACATTTCTAAAATCTTTTTTTTATTGTATCCTACTAGCAAATTGCAAAATTATATGTATGTAGGTATGTATAGAGACTGAGAATGATTTTCAAAAGTTTTATATTAATATTAATAGATTGTATAAACAACAAAAAAATAAATGGAAAAAAATTTTTCAATTAACAAATGCTGAGTTCAATTCTGATTTTTTATTTCTTTTCCCACTTTCAAATAAGTTACAATGAACACTAACATTGTTGCAGATTAAATGGCAGTTTTGAGATTTGGAAATTAAAATCTATATAAGAATGGTGTAATTTTTTTATTATAAAAAAAAATTAAGCATTTAGATATTTTGGTAATGAATTATTTAAGTTTAAAGAATAACAATAGAAATTGTTAATTCAGATCTCTGATGTTAAAAAATGGGAATGTTTACAGTTTTGATTTAAAATTTTTAGACATTCTTAAAAGAAACCTTTGATGATGCATCTTTTGATCCTACATTTTGGAATTATGTGGTTGGGGGTCAAATTGCACTTCCATGTTCAGTCCTTGTTGAAGATTTTGCTGCTGTATTCAGTGGCACAGGACCCAGGATTCTTGAAACGGTTGACTTAGACTTGAGAGATGCAAAGTAAGATTAATTATTATTATTATTTGTTACTCTTTATTATGAAATGCACATAAATGTGTTTAATGTTTTTGTCTTTTAAATATGTTTTGCAATAAAAGTAAAGGAGTTCTGCTGACAGCATTTTATTAAGTTTGATTTTCTTATGTACAAAATTCAAATGTTCTGTAGTTACTCAACAGATTTCTTTTATTTGATCTTTCCTTGGTGTGGTTGTATTCATATTTGAAACCATAATTTTATAGCAGCTTTTAATGCACTTTTTAATGAACTATAGATACGTAGATTATTTAAAAGGGATGAATTTGGACAAAAATTAATAAACTAATTTTTACTTAGATTATAAGAAATTCTATATGTTCTAAAAGTTCTGTATGCTCTATTTTAAAAATATGAATTTTTTTGTTTTGTTAGTTAATTTAATATTGAGTTCTATTAGAAAATTTAATAATTGACAAATTAAATTGTAAATTTTTTCATAATAAGAAAATTATTTCTTATGTATGAAAAAAATATGTGTTTGAAATTTATTTCTCAAACATTTTATGAAGTAAATTAAAAGATTTCACAATTATTTACATTACATTAGAGATGTATACTTTTACCTGATACAAAAAAAACAACATTTTTTATCACTTTCCATGAACTACAGATCCATAAATCTGCTTTAGTTGCTTTTTATAATATTTAATTTATTTGTGAAATAATATAAAAATTAACTTGATTTATTTTGTTTACCATTAGTGATTGTTTTCATTGATATGTTTTTATTTAACATTAGTACAATATTTATATTAAATTGGAAAACTAATTATAATATTACTTAAAAGAAAGATATGTTGTTGATAGATATGAAATTTTGTGGATTTGGAATAGTCTATCTGAAATGAAAGTAATTATTTCAATCAGCAATGTTGAACTGGCTACTTGCCTCCTAAAAAACTCGGCTTAGTTTTTTAAGAATCTTCACTATTGCAGTAGCTAATACCAAAGAGGTGATAATAAAGGGTAATGAAACTAAAAGGGTGAAAATTGTCAATTTCAAAGTAGTGACTTCTCAAATGTTCTTAGCCACTCATGATAATTTTTTATTTCAAATTGCAAATGTTCTATAGATAACAGTGAATAGAAAAATAAAATATATTAATGAACATTCCAATGTATGTTTAATGTTACTGATGTGACATAAAATATCAAATACAGTTGATTTTTTTTATGTATTATGACTGACCAGATTTGGATGGGGTGGGTTTAATACTCTCTAATCACTAGTTTGGAAAATACACCGGATTTTTATTCTTCATAGTATTTTAAAAATTAAATTGGTATTAGTTTGGCCAACTCTGATTTAAATTATCTCCCTTGAATTTTCTCATTTTTGATATTATGTTTAATTTTTGAAGTGATAATTAGTAATTTTTGAAGTGATAACTGTTTCCTTAAAATACTTTAAAATATTACGAATATTTTAAACATTAAGTGGATGAAATTAATATTCTTTAGATTCATTCAGTTTGTGGCTCAAATTGGTGGATATGGGGACAATTTAGCTTGCATTGGAGCTACTTCACGTAATCATAATGCATATTTGCAATATTCAACTAATGGTGGTAAGTTAAATATCACAGCATATAATTATATTTTGTACTTAAATAAAAAAAAAAAACTAATTGTAATGAATTTTTAGATTTTAAATTATTTAATCTGAATTTCATTGTTTTTATGTGTTCTCAATAAATTTAATTCTATTAGGTATACGATGGCATTTACTTCATGAATTAGATTACACTTTATATTCTAAACCTCATGAAGACCATATTTTGATTCCTGAACATGCACGAAGTTCTGCAACTCGAATTCGTTGGTGGCAACCATCTGGCTTAATAGAAGAAGAACTGTTACCAGCATTAGCGCTTGATAATATTTTCATTGGAGGTTCAGAAATCAATGCATTTGAGTTGTTTGAGGATTTTGAAGATGTTAAAGGAACAGATCCTACCAACTGGTGGTTTGGACCATATTCTAAAGTAAGAAAATATTAATTAAATAGTTAGCAGTTATATGTTAATTAGGTAATATATGTTAATATTTATTAAATGTGCTAAATAGTTATTTATTATCGTATATTTATTTATTTTTTGTCAATTACTGAGAATTTTTGCAAAAAATGTTAATATTAAATTTTTAATAAGTGAATGAATGTTTTATAATATTAAAATAATATACATTTCTACAAATACATAACTATATATTATTAATAAAAAAAAAAATATTAAATGCATTTTTTTGGATTATCATCTTTTCATTTATATCAAATTAATTTTTAAAAATTCATTATTTTCTCTAAATTTCAATGATACTGCAGAAATACTTTTTTTTTTTTTCACTTATGTTCTAATTTATTTAGTGTTTTAATGAGTTTTTAGAGTTTTCTTAGTCAATTTCTTTATGAAGAGTTTTATAATGGTTTGAATGTTTTCTTTGACGATGGAAAGTTAACTATTGTTTTAATCAAATAAATTCATAAACAAAAACAAATTTGTTTAAATACATTTAATTTAATATTTCATAATAAATACTAAAATTTTATATGAAAAAAAAAATACACGTGTTTACAAACAAGAATATAATAGAATAATTGAAAATAAATTCCTGATACTTTAAATATATATAAAATATTAAATATTTTTAAGGTGGAGAAGTCATATTGTCACCACTCAAGTCATGCACTTCTCTGGAAGAAAGATTCTGATATTGAAGAACGAGGAATTGCAACTAGAGAATTAATTGTGGAAAATGGTTTTATGATTCAATTTAAAGTAAGTTAATTAATGATGTAACTTGATCAAATGTTTTAATTAAATAGAAATGTTTGTGTTATTAACATAACTTTAAAAAATGTAATATACAATTTAAGTTCATGAATACATTTTATTCATAATATTAAAATTTTTGTTTGTTTCTAGCTTTTAATCAAAATCCCAGTATAATATCTAATAACAATTGGGCTTATTTTTAAAATTTATAAAAATAAATTTTTCTGAAAATATTTTTAGTTTTACTGAATTTATGTAATCATATTTTTATACAATTGTTATCAAATATGAATAAATGAATGCAAATGATATAATGAATGATGTGAAAAAATTGAATTTTATTATTAATATGAAGATGGAAAATATAATGTCCTTATTTTATAAATTATACATAGAAATAAATATTCATTCTTTAAAGATATTTTTGTGAATTCCTTAAAATTTATATTTATTTCATGCTTATTATAAGAATAATATGGTTACTAAAAAGTATAATTTTAGTCTTTTATTCTTATAAAATTTCTGAAGAAATAAAAAATGTTTTTTATTCATAACGTATATGACAAATTTAATTAAATTATTATGACTGTATTTGCCATACATCAGTTGCATTTTTATTATTGTTGTCATTATTTTCATTTGAAAAAAAAAAAAAAAAAATGGAACATAGGATTTTGGAAATGTAAGTATCTTCATTTTTGTTCTTTATAGATTGCAGTTGGTTGTGGGGAATACACAGATAGCTGTTTGACGAATCATAGTATTAGATTAGAATATTCAAAAGAGCCTGGCTCAGGTAAGTAATATCTGTGAAAATTTATATGTACCAATTGTAATGTTTGTAATTTGAAGTAGTATCTTAAAAATAATGTATATATTTTTTGTTCAAGGCATTTGGGAATTAGTGAATAAAGCTTGCTTCCCAAGTAACAGTATTCATTCTGAATGTGCACCTAATGAATTCCACAATCCATCTATATATTCCACCAATACTCATAAAAAGTGGACTTTAGTGATGATGCATCTTCCTGAGAAAACATTTTCTAGGTAAAAATTTTTTTATAAGAAACTAAATTACAGATTAAAAAATGTTACAAAAAAATTGTTTTTATATATATTGTATAAATAAATGAATGTTTATTATAAATTTTAAATACAGATGTTTTTCAATCCAATTTATATATGTGTTTTTTATATTCATATAATAATGAAGGAAATAGTGTTTGCATTACATCTTTGAAGGCTTTATTTTTTTCTTCAAATGTTTATAGATTTTCTTCTGTTTATGAACGAAATCATAAAGTCTTAAGTTAATAAAAACATTCATTTTATAACAAATTTATCGTAAAACAGAATTGATAGAATAATTATGATCATGTGCCCATTAAATTTTTTAATATATATTTACATATTTTTCATCTGTTTTAAATATACAAAGAAGCTCAAAATTCTTTTTATTATGATTAACATTTATTTTAATTTAATTTTATTGTTTAGTTTATAAAGCTTTCATCTAAAAATTAAAAATTAATTAATTGATTTATTTTTATAGTGAATGAATAATTTTGAAATGCCAGTGAAGGGTTAATAAAATTCAGTGATGTTTTTATATGAAGAAATGTTCTCAGACATGAAAGACAGAGATAGTGCAATTAGAGTTAAAATATGATGCATTTCTACATGTAATGTGATTCTGTTCTTAATTTTTAATGTCATGTTTTTTTTATAAAGTTCTGAACATCAAATATTTTTTTAGAAAACTTATTAAATATGCAAAAATTAGGAATAATTCTTTAAATGTATTACAGCACCACTCAGTTTAGATGGATACAGGATACACCTACAAACATACCAAAACCACGTAATTTACCAGCATGGGCTATTGATGACGTTTACGTTGGTGAAACATGCCCTTCAATGTGTCATGGCAAAGGAATATGTGTTAATGGACAATGCCAATGTAATTTAGGGTTCTCAGGTATGTATTTTAATACAACGATTCAAAAATATTATTGATTTTATTTATATTAGTAAAGAGAACTTACTTTTTGTTAAATTAATATCTGAAATGTGATGATGAAATTTATTATAATTGCTTAATAAGATTTGTTTTTCTTTTCAATACAGGCAATGATTGCAAACCATCACGAAGCCTGACTACATCAAGAATCCTTCCCACTACATTCTTGGATTCTTTTGAGAATGGATTGTCAGCTGATCTATGGGAGGTAGTAAAAGGAGGATGGATAAGTCAGGAATGTGGTTCTTTGGCTCCACATGGCGGTGGAAAGCATTTATATATGGGTGAATGTGGAAGACGAGAAATTGTTACTAAAGAACTTGATACTTCATTAGCCAGGTAGAAATATAATTTTTTTGCTAATCTTTAGAATAAATTTTTACTTGTTTGACATTAGAACTAAATAAAAATTTATTTTTTTACAGTAAGCTGATGTTTGTTCTTCGAATTGGTACTGAAGAGGGATTTTCGCAGTGTCACATCAATTTACTCCACCCATCTTCATCCGATAAGTCAGTTATCCTCCAGTACAGCATAAATGACGGAATTTCTTGGGAGTTCATTGCTTTACATTCTGCTATGGATTTCAAAAAAGGTAGATAATAATGTATTTATTTTTGTGAAGCAAAAGTTGGCAAATGCATTGTTTGTCAAGATTATCATTCAGTAGATACTAAATTATTTTATTTGATGCTTTATGTGTGCAATTATTTTATGTCTATGAAAATAGTCAAATTTTATTTAAAGAAATTCAAATTGTAACGACCTTTAATTTCTTTTCTATCATCTACAATCATAATGTTAAAATCATAATGGCATTAAAACAACAACTATGATCTAGTCCAGAATAATATAAAATATGTGGACAATTTGCATCTGCTCAGTTACTTTCTTTAATATATGATGTGTTTTTTTATCTATGAAATCTTAAAAAAACATAATGTTTTTCAAACTTTGAAATAATGTTTAAAATTACTGTACTAAAATTGGTCAGTAATCAGGATAAAATATTTATGGATATTCATTTTAAAGTTCATGGTGAAAACAAAAACAAATGTATTGATGGACATATTTCATGGATAAAGAAACAACAAAAATGTCTAAGTCAAGCATATAAAAAAAATTATTGAAAATTGAGTAATTGGAAAACTTCTATAGCTTAACTACTTTATTTGTAACAAATTAAAAAAAAAAAAAAAAATCTGGTAGTATATTTGTATTTTATCTTGAGCGATGCAAAAATCAACATCATAATAAATCAAAGTGGCCTTTTGTAAAGTATTTTTGTTGTTGGTTGTTTTATTTCAGATTACTCATTTATATTGCTATTTAATGTTATAATTCTTTCCTTAAACCACACGACAATACCTTCTCGATACACCAGCCCTCATATTACAGGTTGGTACAGGATCATATACTGTCTCAATCTTTAGAAAGTAATCAACTTCTTTTTTAAAATCATTTAAACCTTTTTAAGTATATATTTTTCAATTTTTCTCCAAACATTCAAATTTCTTTTAAAGTAAAATCTGCAAGTTATAAGCAGTTAATGATAAATACTTTAATATATTTTCTGTTGATTGGAAGTTCAGCAGTAGCAATTCTGTTTCATACAACATTACCGAGAATAATACATACTACGTCCAATATGTGCTGCGTAGATAACCACTTTTTTTTTTCATACCATATGAAGGTTTTTTCTCCTCACTTTTTGCTTTTGTATAATGAAAAAAACTAAGTAAGAAAATTCAAAATAACTTCTATTATCTGAGTTAAGAATAATGCATTTCAAATTTAATAATTTAATATCTATATATATTTATTTATATATGTAAATAAACAAAAAAATTATATCTTTTATAATTAAAAATTTTCAGCCCAGAAGATTGGTGTATGAAATTCCAGAACCTGCCAAAGTATATGGTGTCCGATTCCGATGGTGGCAACCTTTCCATGAAGGCAGGGGTTCTGATCAGTGGGCATTAGATAATGTGGAAATCGTGAGGTATGGATAATTTAGTTATTAAGAAAATAATTAGTTTTGTGTAGTGTCACTTTCTTCAATAAATTCTTTTTATTGAATTTAATTCATAATTTAAATGAAATATTTTTTAAATTTTATTCTTCTTAGTAAAATGATTTATTGGTAACTTTTAATTTCTTAATTATTAACTTTTAATTATTTCTTTAATTTCATTTTTTTCCCTAGTAAATGGAATTTTTGTTAGATTTGAAATTGTTAGCATATTTTATTTGTAATTATTGCATATGAAAATTTTTAGTGTTAACCATTTAATTAAATTTTAATTTGATAAATTACTACTCATATTTATGTGAAATTTTATTATAGTTAACTATTCTCGGCTGTTAAGGTATTTATAAGCTTAAAAACCAATGACAATTGGTGTAAAATGTTTGTATTATTATTTATTTAGCTTCAGTTAGTATATATATCTATTATTAATGTGAATTATTTTTTTCCAGCACACCCTATGACAACCGAAGGTATTGAGTTTTGTGTTCACTTTCAAAACTAATAAAAAAAAAAAAACTGTTTAATTATACATACACATGTTTAAATAAATTTAGCTTCATTTGAATAATAAAAATGAATGCTAATTATATTGCTTCATTTATAAATTGTTGTTTTAACTATAAAGAAATGCATGATATATCATTTGTATATTTTGTAATATTTGTAATTCACAAATAAAGTTGTACATTAATTTAAAATTAAATAAAGTTTTTGCTACAAATACATATTTTCGTGGTTTATTTCTCATAAAAAAATTAGTTAATTCATTACTATTATTACTGTTAATATATAAATATTTAATCTAATATATATATATTTTTTAATTCTCACAAAATTTTATATTTTTAATAAAACATTTTTTTTATCATTGAATATTTCATTTCAAAATATTCAATAATTTGCAATAAATATTATTGAATTTCAAATATTTTATTTAATGAGTGATATAGTATATGAGATAAGATAAATCATTAAAATTCTTTTGAAATGAGTCATTCATTTTCATTCATTAAATGTACAAAAATTTTTATGCAATTTTTTTTCTTTTACTTTTCAAAATAAAATTGAAAAAAAAAAAGCCATTTTACTGATCTGGGTACGGAATTTTATAAAAATAATAAATAAGTTATGGAAAAAAAAAAATTTCAGAAGATTAAAACAAAGATCTGGAACAGAATATTTGGAGAATATATGCTATTGTAAAATGCTAATTTAAGCATACTACACTCATGTCCATACATTAAGGATAATTCAGAATCACACAGAAATTGAACTCTAAAATAAAAATTTCACCTGTGAATTATTACACACATCTTGAAGAAGAATATGCAAATTACAGGAAACCATCAGATGGCGCGGATAGTACGTCACAATGGCGAGTGTAAGAGAGGGGTATATAAGGAATGGTTGCAAAAAGTAAAATTGTTCACAAGCGCTTTAAAAGCCTTTCAGTGCAATAACCGCATAGTTATGGCACAAAGGAAGCATTTGGATGATTTTTACGTGGTAGAATTATCGGACGACTGGAATGTGGACGTACCCAGCTGGAAGTATCCGAGGAACTTGAATCGCCCAGAGTGTCATCTCCAGGCTTTGGCAACGATTCCAAGATGATGGTAATGTGAGTAGATGTTACAGCACAGGTCGCCCCTGAGTTACAACGCCGAATGAGGACCGGTATTTAGCAGTTACAGCCAAAAGAAACAGACAGTGCACAGCATCAGACCTGTCTCGTCAGCTCTCTTCAGCTACCGGTACACGACAGTTTCAAGGCAGACCGTGCACAGACGCTTAGGGCATATTGGTCTATATGCTCGTAGGCCTGTCAGATGTGTTCCACTTACCGCAACTCACTGTCGCCTGCGATTAACCTGGAGTAGAGAACATGCATTGTGGGCACCGCAACAGTGGTCTTGTGTGATGTTTTCCGACGAGTCCAGGTTTAGTTTTCAGTCTGATTCTCGCCGGACTTTCATATGGAGAGCGTCAGGTACCCGTTACCACCAAGAGAACACCATTGAACGACACCGTTACGGTGGTGCAGGATGTCGTTTGGGGAGGAATTATTCTTGGTTCCAGAACTGACCTGCATGTTCAGAGTGTAACGATGACAGGCCTACATCTATCGGGATGTCATTCTGGAACAACATGTACGTTTGTTTCGGGGCGCCATGGGTGCTGGATTTCTGTTTATGGATGACAACGCCCGTCCTCACCGTGCAAACATTGTAGACGAATGCCTTCAATTGAAGGATATCACCCGTATGGATTGGCCAGCATACTCACCGGACTTGAATCCAATAGAGCATGTGTGGGATATGCTTGGCCGACGAATTGCAGCCCGTCAACCCCCTCCCACCTGTCCACCGGAACTTCGGAGGGCATTGCTTGATGAGTGGGTGTAATATTCCCCAAGATCAGATTGATAATTTGATACTCAGCATGCCTAGGCGTTGTAAGGCCTGTATTGCATCGTCCGGGCGACATACTCCATAACCATCATACTAACCATGTTATACTGTTTTTTTGTAAATAGTTTCTTTTTTGAAATTTGCTCCAGGGAGTAAAAATCGCAATTTTTATTAATTATGTCAAACATATAGCATCTTTTTTTGCTCTTTTACCTTTTGTTTACTAAATAGACTTTATAAATAAGTCAAATTTGTTTTGCTTCTGTCTCTTTCTTTGCCTGAACTTCATTATCCTTAATTTATGGACATGAGTGTATTATAGCTATATTGATAAATTTAAAATTGTAAACAAATTGTGTAAAAATTAGGCATTTAACTAATTGTAAAAATCAAAGTAAAATGGAAAACTAATGATTATATTGCTTCCTTTATAAATTGTTGTTTTAAGTGAAAGAAAAATAATTAAGTTTTAAAATTTAAGTTTCTTAAAATGTATTGGGAAGAGAATACTATAAATATTAAATTTAATACAGTTCTATATATATATGCATACAGGGTGTTTTGAAAGTTCTATGAGAAAGTAAAATGTGATTAAAGATATATAAGTAGGAGGAATGGAGAGATTAATATTTACTATAGTAGGGGAGGGGGGGTCACAGGAAAACAAATTTAGTGCAAAATCTTAAACATAGAGGTCTTTCTTGCTTCTTTGGGAGGTAATAACTATAAAATGAGACATTTATATCATCATGATTGACAGTCCAAATTGAGTGCAATTGCAGTATTAGGCACGATGCAATAGCAATCAGCGGTTCGATAGAAATGGTTGTTGCCTTTTAATATATGGTATCTTCTGGTACTGGACAGAACTGTAGATTTGTAATTTTAGGTAACCCACAAAATATGTGGAAGTAAGATATGGTGAACTCAGAGGCCGCTCATGTCTGCTTTGTGTGCTCAAAAAGCAGTCGGTACCAAACGTTGGCCATGGTAACTCCATCTATTACGAAAACAGTCATGCATTATTCATTTCTTTCATATAAGTTAAGAAGGGCAACGATACTAATAAATTATAATGCCATGACCATGATGTGGTGGAAGCTTTTAGGCTACTATGTAAGGTTCTTCAAAAGTCAAAGGACCATCATGGACAATGTGGTAAAATTACAACACATAGTGGATTTTTCTAACTGTAACGGTACTTTAAGCTACTCATAGAGATTGCTAGTAGTGTCCAAATGCAGCAATTTTGAGAATTAATTCCCTATCTAGCGAAAAATATACTTAGTATTTTATAGCATTTCCTAGTGCCAAATTCAAATTCTGAGATGAACAATTCACATAGAATGTTTAAGGATATAATTTTGAAACCATTGCTGGTACGCCATTAAATTTTCTACCCACTGAACCTGTCATGCATCAACATAACTTTGTCCGTATGAAAATGATAAATCGATTTAGTTATTTTTAAAACATTCAATCATTATATTAGCCATAATTTTTTCTGTTGTATTTGAAACTGCTATAAACTACAAATTTTTAGCATATTTTCTTTTCTTTATTATTTACATAACGAACGCATAAAGGAAACTGTTCAACTGTGAATATATCACTAATTCCATCGGCTAATATGGAAAAACACTTGGAGAAATTTATTATTTGCACTATCTGTCGTAGAATTAGTTTATTTCAAGCAGTTGTTATTTGGCTTTGAATATTCCCACTAATATAAGGCAGAATGTTGAAAACAATTTATTAAAACTGTATTACCAGGGTTGATTCTTTCTTTTAATGGAGCATTCTTCATTTGCAGTCGGCGCATTTCTATTGAAAATTCTCAATATGCTCCTAAAGCAATACATTGACGACCACAAAAAATAATTATCTTAATGACAGGAAAAGTTTCTTACTATTTTCGGTAGCTCTAGAAATATCAACTTTATCAATAATTTGAGCGACTTATTTATTTTTTTATCATAACAAGATTTTCTAAAAGTTGAAAGAGAATTTGATACACGTTTTCCTGGTGCTTAGAAAAATGTTCAAATTCATGTTTCATTTACAATAAAATATCCATCAATTTGTGGGCCTTTGCGTTTTTCCTTCGTTAAAGAAAATAAGCAACATCTGCAATACTCCGTAATGTGAATCTTTGTAATCATGTAAACTTCTCCATTTATCGTTTACAAAAAAGTGGAGGTTTCCAGTTTCCAAAAAGTTATTTTTCTATGTTAGGTTTCCAGAACTTTAAAAATTTTTCGTCTGAATTCATAATTTTATCCCTATATTCTGTAATAATGTAAATTGTTATTAACAGTTTCAGCCATCATATAGAAATTTGTTTTTCCATTAATGAAATAATTTGTTGTTATACTATTACTGCTATTGCATTGCTCACTTTTTATAGGTATATCCCATACATCTGCTTGATACACCTTCATTGATACACCTTCATCAGTTTAAAAATCCCCCCCTTCCCGGATGCGCGTCTGCCAAATATGTCATTTCTAAAAACAAAAGCTCGCAGATTTTAAATTAGATAACTATTCAAGAAATTGTAATTCTAATTATGCTACCATTAATTGTCGTGACTAATCCTCAATGTCCTGCAGTGCGGGACGGACATCCCATGAGTGATCTACTCATGGATGGAGGGAAAGGGGCAGCTTTTGTGATGGAGCATCCATAGGTAGAAGTCTGACTTTTTGCTCCGTGATGCTCTTACAGTCATATTACGGCTTAAAGTGGATTCCAAACCACTACAAACATCCATGGCACCGCCGGGACTCGAACCCGAAAAACCTGTGGTATCGAGCGCCAGAGCGCTAGCCACTATTCAACCATTAATCAGATGTCTTACTGAATCGGATGTTTGTTATTTGTCATTGTTTGTTTTGGATTTATAATTTAAGGATATTAAATAATAATTTTGAATTAAAAGCTTTAATATTTTGAAGTTTTTTTTTTTACATGCGCCACTAATAAGTTTTGAATTTATATTGCGCCTTTATTGAGAAAAAGATTGCTAAACGCTGTAATAGCGTATAAAATTGTAAACAAACACACGCATTTTACAAAGATAAAAAAATTAATAAACAATAATTGTGTTAATTTCTTGCATGAAAATTGCGTAACTTTTTTTCTCTGAAAAGTTTATTACTGAGAATATGAAAAATATTATCAAAATTTAAAAACATGAAAGATCAGGGACTAAATTCAAATTCCTGCCGTTAGATGGCTGCACGAATCAAGTCCCAATAAAGTAATCTGAAGTAAAATTACATTTTTTTTTTTCTTAAAATAAATATAATAAATGCAAAAATATAGATAATTAAAATTAATATGTATTTTTTATTAATTTTATTATGAATATTTGTTTTATTCAATTTTTATTGTAACTGTAAATAACATGTATTTCATTCAGAAGTCATGCACAAGAAAGCACGTGAGTTTAATAAATAAAATTATTTCACTCTGCTCTAAATAACAGGAATTTTTTAGGAATATGAAAATGCTGTCATTATTTTTTTCTCAGTGTAGTTCACATAAACTACGCAACATTATAATTTAATTTTGGGGAGGTTAAATAGCCAAATAAAAGTATGACGAATTTAAATTTTAAATTAAAATGTTAACAAATGAAGATAAGATGCTTCAAGACGTTTATGGATGGCTCCAAAATCAAAGAGTGTAGCGTGTCTATAGTACATTATTTTCTGTTTTCACTCTGGTTGGCAATCATCTATTTAATTGTGGAAACATGCACAGTTTCCTTGGCAGTGAAAAACTTTAAATCTAAAATGCATTCTTTTTCAAAAGCAGTTATTCTGGAGAATTCTAGATTAGCCATTGAAGCAATTGCTTTACAAAGACAGTCTGAATCTGTAATCTTAACCGAAATAAAACAAGATATCAAGTTCATTAATGAAAATGGTAAATACATCACTTTACAATGGATTCCATTACATGTTTGGAATTGACGGGAACGAAAAGGCAGATCTTCTGGCAAAAAAGTATCAGAAGTTCCTGGACAGTGTCCTATCCCTCTTGATTCTTTCAGGTGAACTATACGGAACACAATTAAGTTATCGTATATTAGTGAATTATTATCTAACACCAAAGAAAATGTCTGAAAGATAATCGGAAATACTTGAAAAACCAAAAACCCTGCTGTTGTCAATTTTAGATTAAGAACTGGACACGACTACCAGGCCGAACGTCTGGCCAAAATAGGGATTGCGAACTCTGATATATATCTGGTTTTATGTAAGACAGAGAATCCGCGACGGCATGCTGTCGTCCAGTTCCGACTTCTGACTGGCCATGACTGTCGCAGAACATCTCCATCGCATTAAAATATTTTCGAATCATGGCTGCCCCCTATGTGGTTCAACAAACCCAATGAACAGAGACCACCTCCAACGATGTGCGGTACTTGACGGCGACTCGGAGACAGCGCTTTACTGGCGTGCGAGAGAACTCTTAAGGCAATGACTTCGGTCATCTTTGCATTTTCTGGACGTTTATTCTTTTGTACTTTTTTTCCCTTTGTTATTTTTGTTATTATTACTATTTTTATTCTTCTTGTACTTGCCTTGCCATTGGGAAAAAAAAAAAAAAAAATGTAAGACAGAGAAAATGAATAATGCCCATCTACTTGTTTGCTCGTAACTGGACACTAACTTACAACAGAATGGTGATTTGTGTACTCTTCACTAGAGGGCCAGAGAAAACATGTCCTGACCATACGGATTTTTATTATGGGGCTTGCAGCTTTTAAATTTTTATTCTTAAGACATTTAACTTGTTTTTAAGACATTTTGGTCATTTTTGTTAAAAATGTCTGTTTTTCGACTTTGTAATTTTGATTTGTTTATATATTCATTTTGCTTCGACGGTAAGTGGCCAAATTTGTATTGATCGTATACAATCGCATACAAATTTGTATTTTCAATAAAGTCATAGGTAACGAAAACAACTGTTTCAAGACAAATGCATGTAAAAGGAATACTATTTGTGAATATATTGTTTGCCCGAAATTATGGTACAATGTATATTATATTTTCAGACTAAGGATAGCATATTTTTTATATGCTAAAAAAATATTTCCATAGATAAATATATTCAGTTAATTAACTTTTCGACATACTAATGCTTTTTCAGTGAAATAAAACTAATTTATGAATCAGGTTAATTAATATTCTGATACATTTCAAACAGGAATTAATGTAGAAATTTAGAATCAACCGTTAGTATTCCAATTAGTATCAATCATTTTTTAACGACTTAAAACAATTTTAACTCTGCTTTCTTTTATTATAAAAGTTTATTGTTTGCACATGGGACTGAGATGAAGCAAAACGTGAAATCGCTGCAAATGAACAGATGGTACAAACTTATGTTGATAACTTTTATTTAATTAAGTGCATGAGTGAATGGTAAACTACTTTGGAAAATATTTTCATGCACGGTTAATTGTTATTATTATTTTTTTTTACAAATTCGTCTCAGTTTTGAAAGTTTCAACCCATTATCAGCAAATTCAACAACATAACTACTGTTTCAAAATTTTTGAAAACGTCCATAGAAGAAGGAAAGGAAGGTGTTGGCATTTATATCATATATGTTTAATGTATATAGTTGTGACCCACGTTTCGGGTTCAAGAGCGGTTCGGAATCTACTTTCAACCGTAGATCCAAGTCTAATATGACTGTAGAGCGTTGGACGTGGGCTGACAACCATATCCCGTAAAAAGACAGCATCTCCTGTCTCAAAATCTGCCAATATGTTGCCATGGCAGACAGCCTTGGCCCACCACCCTTGCACCAACGAAGAAGAAGAATGTATGTAGTTAATAGACTACCTTACGTTTTAAAAAATTGGTAAGTAAAAGTTTAAAATAACTTACTTTAATTTAAATTACAAATTTGTTCTAATTTGTATCGGAATTATACTCCGATAAAAAACAAATAATTTCTTATTGGTAAAAGCAATTTTCCCACACAAAATTTACATAACGCAAGTAATTAAAAAATCTTTTTTTTTTTTTTTTTTTTAAATAAGATTTTATTTAAAACCCTAAAATAATCTTATCGTTTTATGGAAACGAGAGATAAAAATTATCTTTACAAAATGCATCTACAATATTATATCATGAATAATAAAAACATGAGGTTTTTTGTTGTAATGATATATGTTAGCTATGACATTTTTATTTAATGTACTCTTAACATTTCAAAGTTGTTTAATCCATAATGACCGATCAAAAGTTTACTAGAGTGCTATAATTGCTGGTTTTAAAAAAAATTAACACACAATGAAATTTGAATTAGTTTACTAACCATGAAAGATTGTAAGCAAATTTTAAGGATTCAAATCAGAGCCGGTAAATAATCAAATTGGGGGAAGGGTCACTATTAGAAATATACGAAATTTAACATAGCGATTTTCACTCAATTGTTTTTAAATTATTCATAGAAAGATTATACATTTAGAAAAATTTAAAAATAATGACTCTAACATAAGCACCTGTGATATAATATTGTAGATAGATTTTGTAAAGATAATAATTATTAATCTCTAGTTTTAATTAAACGTTACAATTTTCCTCTTTTTAGCTTATTCATTAAGTTACGGTTTTTTAAATTAAAGTTTATTTTAAAAAGTTTGCTTATTATCAAAAAGTTCTAATATGATGTTTCATTCAATATGATAGTATCGACTTTATCATACCAAATTGATAATAACGTTGCCAGAGGGCCCATTAGAGAGAGGGCCCATTAGAGGGCGAGAGAAAAAAAAAGTTGAAATCGAACCTAATAACGTATTTGAAACAATGTATAAATGTAAAAACAGCTTGGTACGAAATCATCTTCTTTTGCAAGAAGAGAGGGGGAAAAAAAAAAATCGCCAAAAATCAAGGATCTATAAAAACGAAACATTATAAATAAAAAAAATGTCTTTATGGATATTATTGCATCATCATCCAAAAACCTATAGACTACAAAATTTATGCTCATATACTTTCAAGAAATAGTTTAAAAATTGATTACAATTTTTTTTAACATAGTTCTAGTTAACATAAGTGAGTTTAATAAAAATTTATAATAATGTAAAAAAAAAAAAAAAAAAAAAAAATTCTGATTTTTCTTTAGTCTTGGCTATTTTTTAAAAAAATATATCAATTAAGATTAAAAAAAAAAAACACCTTATTTTCTTGACATGTCAATGTTTCCTGTGTCAGAAATAATTATTCTGCGAAAATAATTATAATGTAATCTACTGTTCCTTTATCATTGTGAGTTAGAATTTATCTGCGTGTTATTGCATATTTTTATTAATAAATGGAATATTCAATATTTTGAATATTTTTCCAGCCCTTGAGATTTATCACATTTTTACAAAATATATTTACTTTATAATGGCCAAAATAATGGAAACCAATGTATTAAAAAAATACATTATGAGTGCATCCATATATTCAAAAATTAAATGCCGCAATTCTGAGAAAAAATTAACTTTGATTTTAAAATAATATTCTTGCGAATATATGACAAATATTGCCTGCTTTATTTATAAGTTTACAGGTATGAGTTCGCAGAATATATTCTGCGAACTCATAATGCACGCGCTTCTTGGAACATCTAATATAACAGGTTCTATATTTCACTTTAAGCGATTTCAGTGAGACAGTGAGTGACCATCCATAGTTGATTGTTGATAGCAGACCAAACCAGACTCTTAGTTCAAGTTGTTAGCGCTTTTGGCTCAACTTACATCTGCGAATCATATATATATATTTTTTTTTTTTGAAAATGAAATTGACCAAACACAAAACACGCTCAAACATAACGGATGCAACACCAATTACGATGTGCAAATTCCCAAATTTAGATCGATTTGCAAAAGCTAAGTGAATGAGTAGAGAAACAAACATCGCACTAGTAAAATAAATATTTTTTAATGATTTCCTTTTTTTATTTCGTTTATATTTATATATTTTTTATTTCATTTTTAGTGTTATATATTTCTTTACAATGTGCTTTTAATATCGTTATTATTATATTATCTATGTTTATGAAGAATGTTATGTATTATTGAATATATTATTGGTGACTTGATATCCACCTGGCGAAAACAGTGACTGGTGGTCGAGCCCTTTGCCAATTGTTTTAAATAAATCAATAATTTTCTAACATCAGAGAACAAAACATTACAATTAAGATTAAAATTCATTAAAATTGCTTTTGGAAACAATTAAACAGTGCTTTACATAAGTAATTATTATAAATTTAATTTCTTAAAGTATAGCTACGTGTCGATTTCAAAATGGTACAAGAAACACTGTGTTAGTTAACCCCAATTTTATTGTCTAAAGATTTTTATAAAAGTGTCATTTTTTTTCCAAGATAAATAAAAAACAATCTAAATAATATCTGTTTCAATTTTAAAATGCTAAGAATAATTTTTATATCCCCGAGAAAGAAGTATATTTTAATATTAGGTCTCTAACATTGACTCCAATGTCGCACTATAACAATAAAAATATACATGGACATAAGAGACATGCAATGGTTTCTCTTCAAACTCGTGTTAATCTTTTAGAATGTTATGTAAGAATAATAGTAAATACAAACATAATAACTCAATATGTTTCAATTTTTCGCTCAAAGAAAATTTCTTGTGGGTCTAAATCTAATATGGGGATATATAATTTTATATGCGGCCAGCGGCTTATGATGCATTTCCAAAATAGCCCAGCAAGATCATTTGGGTTTGACCCCTAGGTAGACTGTTACATTTTAAAATGAGATTCATCATTGAAGGTAACTTCCAGGTAGATCGAACCAATCAGCACTGCAATTGCGTTTGACGGTGCCCCAAAGCGTAAGTGGTTCAATATTTGCTGTTTGAGTTGCTTCAAAATTTTTATTATTTATTTTTATGTATATCGCATTTTAGTTCATTGATAAAGGTAAATCGGATTCTGTGAAAGCACTTTGATAAAAATTTGTTTTCCCCGGAGGTTGACCACCGTCCTCATTAACATGTAAATCTGTCTGGAACCTAAGGAAAAATATAGAAATATATCTATGGAAATCTTAATTTATGCATTCAAGCCTTGGCCGTCTAATTTCTACAGCTATTTTTCTGTCTTCAAGTCATAACATACGCTCGTGATGAAAGCGTATTCCATTTGGACAGACATTTTTACAGTCGAGATAAATAATCGCACCATAATCAGAGGTAAATTTTCATCTTTGAATTAAATTTCTTTAACCATGAACACCTTTAGAATGCCCAATACGAATGCTCCAGGACACCTATTATATCTTCATCGGGAACTAAATTTTAAGCATTTTCATCTTAAATCGGAAACTGTAATCAAAGTTTCATTACAATCAGATTATTACTTTGTGTTGCAGTCATTTGGGTTTATTGTACAAAGTTTGAAAACCATTTATTTAATGAAAAAGGATGAATATACTTTTTTTTATGTTTATTACAATTCTAAACATTGAAGAGAACAAACATTAAGTAAATTAAACTGAGTAAAAGTAATTAACAATTGAATAGAAAGTATAACAGCAAATGTTGCATTAAAATTCTCTACTTCTCTAGGGTTAAAAGTTGTACATCTCCATTCCATAAAGTCCTCATTCCAAACAACTTTTTTTCCCTGTTCATTCTGGTCCCTCAAATTAGGCCAGATTTGCTTTTTATTCAGTTTTAATTAATGCCTGCCATCGTCTGGTAAAATTCTAGAAAAGTTTATTATAAAAATATTCAAGACACACACCCTTTTGCTATCATTTTGCTCATCCGCACCCTTAAAGTTGTGCAAGAAACTTTTATCGTCTGCTTCATATTTGTACAGGTCACAAAGTTATTAATTCTTCATTTATAAACAATGTCGAGTTTATTTCGATGAATATTAATAGTGTTTTTCGGCAACGCTATTAAAGTGACTACCTTCTTTTTATATGCATTATTTTACACTGAGCATACAATGTCTTCTTTTGGAATTTGGAAATGGAAGGTGTGTGTGGTTATATGCCGTGATGAATAACTTAATTTGGATAAGATTTCATGTTGATTACGTTTGAAATATGGAAAGCTTGGCTTCAATTATGTTTTCATTCTTTTAAACGCAACTGCTGTAATCTATCAAATTGTAATACTATTGTTTGTTACGGATTTATGTTTAGTTTTAATTAACTATGCTGCGATTAAAAATTAACATATTTAAATTTTAGTTTAGGTTCAACCAGTTATACTAGTTCCTTGTACCTTATTTTTATAAAGCAAATTAAAACAAAAACTATCCTTGGTCTTTATTGTTCATAAATTGAAATTAATGTAAATTGCATTAACTGAATCTTTTTTCATGAACTGAACGTTTGATTATACAATGACCGAAAAGAAGAAATCAAATGACTTTCGAATGACTGTTCATAATTAATGTCATACTGATTTGAATAAAATTTAATCTCATTTCATTGTGTTTATAAAAGCTGAGCTGGCTAATTAGTTTGAATTACACAGATAAAAACAATTAATGCTTTGCTTTATAACAATGTTCATTAATTTTAAAATAATTCTTGTCAAATAGTTATTAGACAAAGAATCACTGCAACTTCACAAAGTGAAAATGAGTTCATATTTCACTTTGTAAAGTTGCAGTATTAAAAGAAGTCATTGTTCATGTATTCGAAAAGCCACATGATAAAAATACAGAAAATTAAATTAGTTTATCAAAAATAAAGTTATAATAGTAATTAAATTATTTAAATTTTGGTTATGTAAATTTAATATGAATTTTATTATAATATATGTTAGTATAAATGGTATATATAAAACTTATCGGCCTTGTTTTTGTCACATCATTTCCCCCTTCCTCATAAGAAACTGTAAATCATTGATCAAGACCAAATTTAAGGACATAAGAAAATTCCGGTATAGTAATATTGCTACTGGGAAAATTAGGAGTGTCTTTTATAAGATAAGAACAGGATTCCTCTTGATTTACCTCTGTAGGACCCTGTCTAATTAGCCTAAGGTGTGCACAAAATGACCGTAGGGCGACTAATCAAACCAAATCAAATCTTGATTTATCAAGGAGGATCTGCGTCGCCTGTTTTCGTATGTTGACGGGCCATGATTACTTCCAGCAGCATCTTAATAAAATAGTTGCTCCCTTCTGCCTCATGCTTCTCTGTGTGGGGATGATTCTATGAATAGACGTCGTCTCCTTATTTGCTCTAAATTAAAGGATGCTTACACTGGAGATGCTTCTCATTTTAGTCTTTCGTATTTATATTGGGCTGCATGACAGCGTATGGACGATTGGCCCAGGCTGGGCGTAGGATAAAAAAATATGTTGACAGAATTATCTAAATATCCAATTTAGAAAAGATGCATAAAAATGTAGAAAATAGTCACATAAAAATTCATCAATATAATTAAAGACGTTTAAAATTCGACTTAAACGTTTATTTAATTAAATCTGGAAAATATATTGTACTAGCAATTCATTTCGATATAATATTTTAGTGATCCTTATTAGTATCACTAAAATTAGTATAATTATTAGTATCACTAAATTACAAAAATGTGCTAATGATAAAAAAAAATATCTTTTCAATAGCTTTCATTCGAAAAAAATTATGGGAAATTCCTGAATTAAGAAAATTTTATTTATTAAGGAACATTCCATAAAATTAAATAATGCTTATGTATGTTAAAGATACATTAATATAATTAAACATGTTTAACATTCAACGTAAACGTTTTAATTAAATCTGAAAAATATATTGTACTGGTAATCATTGCATTACAATATTTTAGTGATTGTTATTATTATCAATAAAATTAATATAATTATTAAAATAAATTTTGAAAATATGCGAATGATAAAAAAATTCTTATCTATTATCTTTCATTTGGAAAAATTATCGGAAATTCCTGAATTGAGAACATTTTATACATAAAGAAACATTTCCATAAAATAATGGCTATGTATGTATATAGACATAAACATGTTCTATGTTCAGTTTCATTCTCAAATTAAAATTAACTAAATCATACGAAAGGTTTGTTTTAAAAAATTCATTATTTTAAAGTTCAAAAAATCGATAAATACTAGGATTTATTGCTGTTTTCTTTTTTATTGATTTCTAGCTTAAAGCAAAATATTTTTTAAGAAAATAGGATTTCTGCAACAACAACACTAATAATCTATACATCTATTCAAAATAATAGGATTAGAACATATCTACGTTTAAAATGTTCAACGAATACAAATGAATATTCTGGCAAGGTAATATTGTCAAAATCGACATGATTCATCTTGAAATATTATTCTCCATATTTGATTATGCATAACAGAAGAATATGCATGCCAATATTTCTTATATAACTTTATATAATTTAGAAATCACTTTGGCCAAATTGCAAAAATTGGGGCCTTTGGGATATGACGACTTTTTTGTGACGTCAACACAGCGATTAGTCACCAATTAGTGTAACCCGGGGTTTCTTGTACTGTTTGTAATTCACTTCAATTACAATCGAAACCCGCTACTTGGCTTACTTTAGCGAAAAGATTTTTTGACGCCAAATCCTAGTGACCACTATTCTGCGATTTTACCATCACTTTCTTAATCATGTCCATCTTTTTTATGTTGTACATAACTATAAATCAGGGAAAAGTTATTTCTTTTCTAATTAAATAAAAATTAGTTTTTATTGTAGTATAACGATGTATTACATTGTTAATGATTGTAACATTTATGGATTATAACATCAATGGATTGTACCAACAATATTTTTAACGGATCATTTTTATAACAATCATTGTTTTGTAACAAATTGTTTTTTTAAAGCAATAAGAATGTTTAACTGTTCGATGCATATATTTTTAAATCAAATGTACTAAAACAGTGTAGATGCTAAAAATAAATTAGTGAATATTAAAATTTATGTTTTGCAAAATTGTAATTGAACACAGTACAGATTATGGCCAGATATGGATTTATTTGTCGTTGAAGACGTTATGACATTAATTATATTCTGCATAATTTACAAATTTGAAAGTTTCAAGAAAGTAGGATTTTGAGCTTTCGAAAAATGGCGAACATGAGGTATGTTAGAATAGAGAGGAGATGTTGACGCAAACCTATCTTATTTTCTACAATTTAAAACCTAAACTACAACTAACTAACTTGTAATTTTTAAAACGATGGAGCACTCTACGGTTGTCGCATATCTCGTGTAAAAGTTTATTTAAACATTTTTTTTTTTTTCTCACCGCCCGCGGGCCTTGTATAGTTCTCGGCGAATTCATGGGGGGATCCAGTTTATTTAAACATTTATCTTTTCTCTCCACGTGCGGTCTGCTATATAGTTCTCCTGAAAATGCATAGTAGATTCTTATTAACACATCAGTGTGAGATTATAAATTCATGATGAAGGACTTGTTTACGAATAATTTACATGCGGGACTGACTCAGTAAAATATTATTTCATAATGCTTATCAATTTTTGGCATTACTTTTTTTAAGATTCCTATTTTCTCATTAGAAATATTAAAATAATTTTTTTGAAGTATCTAATTTGACATTTGCAATTAATTTTTCTTTAATCAAATATTAATGAAGTTCACGCATACGCGCATACATGCACACTCGCACATACACATGCTCGTGCATATTTTAGCACTTTTTTCTCAAGGGAAGAGTTTTGGCATTTCATTCCCAGGACTCAGGGATTTATGTTATTTGACAAGTATATAATAACCCATCACTCAAATTTGGTAGCAGACAAGCAGTATTGTGGGTAATTATATTATATGCAATTAGTGTTTCGTACTAATGAGAACAACCTGTCACTCAAATCTGGATATTGGGTATCAGCAGATATTGCGTATCCGGTATAATAAGACTCTGAAATTAGCGAATGACTGTGCGATTTTCACAGGTCGAAAAACTGCAGATTGAATGTGAACTATACCATGAGTTGTTCCATTGTGATGGGTGGTAGACCACGAGCTAAGAAATGTCTACTCCAATGTGAAGTGAGGGAAGTTACTCTCCCTTCCACATGAAGAATTGTCTTAAAAGGAGGTTTTGGGTGAAGAAGAGAGAGAGAGAAAAGTTCTCTGATGAGTCGACCAGAAGTGTTGTTTTTCTCTAAAGTGACTGAATAGGCAGGAGATTCAGCCTGTTTTCAAAGTGAACCCCTTGTGGTTTCGTGTATCACGCCGGGTGCTAAGTCTGCCGCAGACCAGGTGTTTAGATTCGTCGTAGACTCCAGATCTATGAAAATCTCCGAACTTGGAATGAACTGTACTTTTGATTTAATTCGTGAACTTGTGATCGTCTGCCTACTGGCGGATTCAGAGACAGGAGATGTTTTTTTTAAGGAATAATGCTGCCAGTCCTGCAATTATATTAAACTGGGACATACGGTTTAAAGTGTATTCCGAACCACTACATGCAACTATGGTTCCTCCAGAACTCTAACCCTAAACCCTGTGGCACCAAACGCCAGAGTATAAAGTTATACATCCTATTATGTAATTATAATAGGTCAAACAAAAAGATGCATATATGAATTTTCAGAATGTTTATTTTATAATAAAATTTTTGTTGCATGCAATACGTATTATTTAAATTGTTTTAACATTAAGGAAATACGTTTTTGATTACATGTTCATCATTAGCTAAAATATAAAATCTAATTTCGATTACAAGGTAGCAATAATAGAATCTTCCTTAGTTTATGAAAATAAGACTTTTTATAAATATACTATTTATTGTTGTCAATGAGTTTCTGTTTTTCCCTAATACCAATCAAACCTAAAAGCTGATGTCGAACATTTCGGGAATCTCTGAATTAGAGGTAAATAACATGCATTGCAGTTTATTGTGAAAATTGAAAAGAATTGAAGTGAATTGAAATTAAAACACAATAAGCAAGTATAATTGTACAGAGCTGTAAAACAGTCATATTTAGACTTTTCTACTGGCAGATAAATTATGGTTAGTTATGGTTAAATTATGTTTATGGCTAAATTATTAAAATATGGTTATGGTTAAATTATTAAATTATGGTTAAGTTTGTCCCAACTAAAGTTATTACAAAGAACTGTATATCCATTCTATTTCAAATCTTTTAAAAAAATCTATCTTATTAATATTCAGAACATGTTACGAGGTCTTCTTCCTCTTTCCATAGCGAGAAAATTAAATTTTCTTCAGGAAAATTAGGGCGCAGCTGTTTTTAATACATACATTGTATAATTTTATAAATAAATGATACTGTTTCTAGAGAGCGATGACCACGTACGACTTTCAGGAGCAAGAACGATTTTTTTTTAATTTCGTTATCTCGAATCATAAGTTCAAGTTCAAATGTCTTAATGAGCGCTTTGCTGCCTCCTACACGATCAATTCTAATTCTCATCATGACATCGATTTATTTCCTTCTAAACAGAAACAAGAGAAAGTGGTGAAAATCCTCAAGGTCACTTGGATATTAATTATTTCCTTTTTGTAATTAAGAATTAAATTAATATGCTAATTTAAACAGTATCGAGTTCGCTATAACAAGATGAGGATGAATTACGAGTTTCATTTTTATTTCCAAATTTTATTTGGTCTGAAATTGATTTAAATTGATTTAATTTTCAGAAAATATGTTTTAAAAAATCTTAAAAATACCTTTAAAAAAAGCTCTCAATTTACCTCAATTTATTTATTTCAAACATATTGCACCAATTTACTTATTTCAAAAATATTGCATCAATTTACTTATTTCAAAAATTGATTATTGCGATTGCGTTTAAAATCAATCTTGCTGGAGTACCAAACTTGACTACGTTAAATTAAAATAAATAAACTGTGTTAATAATATTAACATGAATTGTGATGAATATTCCACTATCATAATTAGACAAAGTGGGGAAATTTCAGGTTTTTACCATGCGATGGGCAGATGTGGGTCACTTTACTTACGCAATAGCTTCCAACATTCAACCTTTCGGAAATGATATCAATGTTGCCTAAAAACGGAATTACACCTAAAAATTTCGTAGTATGACAGTGAAAATAAAGTATTAAATAAGTTACTTCTCATCAATTTACTTGTTTCTTATTAATAACTCATTGTAAGAAAATAGATTAAGGTTCAAAAAATTTATGTTACAATTGGAGCTTTATGCTTTAGGCACAAACAATTATGGTGTTGACCTTCTAAGGGTTGAAATGTGAGCTTCCGAATAGAGGAATTCAGTTAATAAAACCCTGACAAATGTCACAAGCAAGCTGAAATAAGAATGGGTACGATAAACCTGTTAGCCGGAAAGTCTCTCTCCTATTTAAAGCAGTAGGGAGAAAAATCTTCGCCTGGTTATTGTTTTTAAATTGTAAGGAAACCTTAGTGAGTGTAGCAGAAGTACTCGGTGTTAAAATTTAATGACAATCTGAGAACTTATTAATATATTAATATTTGATTAAAATTGCATAAATCTGTAATTATTTTCACTTTACTTTTGAAAGAAATCTTTTTTTCTTTTCTCTAAAGATATTGAAAATTATAGCTCTTTTCTTTAAATTATTCTCTAATTTTTCATCATGGATAAACCGTATTGTCCTTATAATTTATTTAGAACAAATATTTATAGTTACAAAATTAAATATAGTTGTAATAAAAATCAATGAAAAACGCTCTTAATAATAATGGCTACATAACTGATACCAGGAGAATGTTTAGTTTAATGTTTTATGCAACAATAATAACGTTAGGGCAACAATAATATTTTATAATTTATATTATTCTAAAAAAAAAGAAAAAGGAATGCTGGAAAAGGTGTTTTGTTCTTAAAATTATTGAAAAACTTAAAGAAAATCATTAATAAAAATTGTAAACAAAATTTTGAATAAAATATTTATATTATTTAATAAAATAATATTAATATCTACATCGATTTATTTTATTCAACTTTGATTTATTACTGGAATTATTTTTGACGTGGTTTGTTTGATTAAAATGTTCTGAAGTTGTGCGAACGATTTATTTTATTCAACTTAAATGTATTATTGTTGTTTATATGCTTTGTTTCAAATAACATGTTTATCTGCAAACTGTTCTTTACATTAAGTTGAAATCTATTATTGCTTGAAACAGATGTTTTCTCTATATATTTTAGATTTATGTCGCAATCTATATGAACGGATAAACCTAAAGTTGTCGTAAATAATTAGTAAAAAGAATATTAAACATGTGTATAAATTGTTTAAAGTTACAGGAGAAGTGAAATAACTTAATATTTCGTTGACTTTTCTAAGTATTTTATTCCAGCCACACCTTAATTTCGTGTCTTTGTTTACGTAACCCATATTCTGAAGATGATGCATTGGCTGATTGTGCTACATTTTCATCTATGTTTCTTTTTAATTAAAAACAGTTGTTCCCATACCGATTTAATTTCCTTGAACAACAGCAGTCTTTATTTAATATGTAGTTCACAGTTAGATATGTTCTTTTCAGGTACTTTAAAATAGTCTTTACTGACATTTCTCTTTGTTTGATGAATTTACTGAATAGAGCTTAATCAAGTAACTACATTTGATAACATTGTTCTATAGCTATTTTAATACGGGATGTTTTTAATATGAGCGTTGAACTTTTTTCAATTCCTTCTATTAGCTCACACTCTCCCTATATATATCTTGTTCAAATTTTCAATCGTTCATAAAATACTTTTTATTCATCCACTCAAGTTCAAATACATTTTTTTTTAACTTGTAGTGGATGACACTTGATGTTAATGCAATTTTTTTTCAAATATTAATTCATTCATTAAATTTAATTAATTAATTTCAGTTTTTTTAGATTTAAGTTGCATATATCTACCAATAGATGGCGCCAGATAAACTTTAAAAAATGAATGAAAATACTTATAAAGGACTTTCTGCAATATAGTGAAAAAAAAAGTAGAAATTGACTTTAAAATTTTTTTCATATTACTTGTTTTGCGATATTCTTGCATTTCAAGTGTTCAGTTAATGACACTTTTAGATTACTCCTATTGTTATTATTTTCTTAATATATCTTTTTAATTTCCAAACCATTGTTTTTTCATGAAAGTAATAGTGTTACATTGTCCTTCAAGAAATTTCACCTAATACTCAGTTTTACATTTTTGTTTTTATTTCCACAAAATTATTTATGATTATGGAGTAATAAACATATTGGTATAAAATAATTATACAATATAAAAATTATTTTTAACTTAATTTTTAGTTTAATAAAGTAGTACTATTTATTTGCAGTTTATAATTGTTGACTAAGATATTAAAGAAAGTTTTTACAGTTTTTAAAGTGAAAAAAAAAATCCTTAACTAATGAAATTTCAGGATATCTAGAAACAATAATTCAAATATTAATATACAGTGCATCACAAAAACTTTTAGCATATCTGTGATTCTCGTAATAATTTCTAAAAATAATTAAAAATTTCGAACGATGAATATAACATCAAGTAATTCATCTAATATATTATGCTTCATTAGATAAAATAATTTCAAATTTAAAAAAATAACACTTCAAAGTCTAAATAATTCTCACAAAAGTGTTTGCATATTAAAATAATTAAATCTAAAATAAATTAATAAAATAAATAAATCTAAAATAAATTAATAAAATAAATAAAGAATTAAATAATAAAATTAATAAATAAATTTAATAAAATAAATAAATCTAAATATAATTAAAAATTTCAAATGATAACAAGATGAAAATAACCAAGTAATTCCTCTAATATATTATGGTTTATGAGATAAAATACTTTCAAATTTAAAAAAAAAACTTCAAAACCTAAATAAATTCACAAAAGTTTTCGCATATGATTCTGACTCGTATTAAATTTATATGCTTTAAATTAGTTTTGACCGACGGTAATTACTATTTTTCAAAAACATGTTACCATATTAAATGAAATCTTCTGATTAGAATATTATAGAATTTTTGTGATCTAGAATTTGCTTATGTAATTAAAATGTCTCTCTGACTGACTAGATTAACAGGAAAGCATGCATTGCCCTATATTCGAAAATTCTACTATTAAAAATTAATTAAATATTTGAGTAATTTCAAATGTTTTTCATCATAAAATGTTGTGAAAAGCGTAGTAAAATAACCAGTAACTCAAGATCTGGGAGGCCAACAAAGCTACATCATGGAAAGGAAGTGAATCATATTCGAAAAATAAACACAAATAAGATAATCGGCTAAAAAATATAGAACAGATTCTCAAGAAATTTAAAGAATATGCGTAAGTTTAAAACCAGTTCAAAGAAAAACTTGATCAGCTAGGTACCACGGTTGAATGGCAAGGAAAAAAATCTGCATTAATTAAGAAAATTCAAAAATTTCGAATTTCAGTTGCCAGAATCATGAAAAAATATTTTACAGCGTTATATCTGCTAATGAAAGCAAATGTAAAATTTAATCGGTTGGGCCGATACGCAAGTTACCCATGAAATTTAGAATTTAATGTAAGAACAAAATGCATGACAGCAATTTTAAACAAAGAAAGAAAGAAAAAAGTACCAATGAATCATATTCCAATAAATTATGTTTATCAGTTACCGTTCAAAACTGAAAAAAGAAAACAGATTGAATAAATTAAAAATTATAGAATTCCAAACGATTTATAAAAAAAGAGACACGAAAACAATATTAAAAAAACTATGGAATTTCCAAACGATTTTATAAAAAAAAAACGCTTGAAAGAAATTTAAATAAGCCAATAAGAATAGCTCTTGAAAGAAATTTAAAAAAATAAATTAAATCAATAAAAAAGTTGAAAGGGGTCAAGGATACAAAAAACTGATCAAAGGCAAGAAACACTCCGCTCCTTAAAATATAACCATAATTTTATGAGTAATAAATAATTATTTGGATCAAATTAAAAGAAGAATTTAAATAAAAGAAACTCCAGTCATTAAATATAGTGAGAAATGAATTGTGATGGGGGAGTGCATATTACTGTAGAAGTAAGCTTGAATTGGTTAATAATAGAACAAATCAGAAAATGTATATTGAGATATAAACAGAATATTTTAATTAATCAGTTAATTTCGTTCTACAGAGCGACTCGAAATCCAATCTTGTTAAGAATAAATATACTGTTTGGAATGTTAGACTGTGGTTGTTTTACAGTTATAAAAAAGCATTAAAATACTTTCTCAATCATCAAATTTGAAAACCCAACAGAATAATTTTGAACGTAATTTGAAAATAAACTTCGAAAACATAATGTTTCCTCAAAGTAGTAGCTAAAGTCTGGGATGCATGAGTTTCGATACAAAATATTCAATATTTATTAAATATTATTTGGAATCTTAAACGAGACGATTAAATTTTGTTCTTAAGAGTAGTGAATATTCAATCTATTAAAAATTGTTTACAAACAGCTGAAAGACTTTTAACGACTTAATTATTCTTATTCGAAAACTTTTGTGAGAACATTGTAGCATCCATTCTTTTATCATAATATATATAAATTCCATTTTCTTATCATATTTAAAATGAATGTATTCAAATCAATTAAAAGAAAATGTAAATAAAACGAAAAAAACATTCTTATAATAAATTATTTAAAAAAAAAAATTATAACCTTTTTTTTTTTTTAATAAATTCTTTATTTAATTATTTGTATACATGGTCTATCTATGTAAAAATTTTTGAGGCATTGTATTTTCGAATTTGCAATGCAAATACACCAAACCTTCTGACCGTTAGCGATAGAAGAAAAATTGTCCAATCTCCATAAAATAAAATTAATGTATGAAATTGATTAAGAATCGAAAATTAATTTTGTAAACTAAAATAATTCATGAACATTAAATATTATGCGTGATTCTTGAAAAGAAAACATAATTTGTTCAGCCACAAAAATTATTACTAATTTCAAATTTCCTAATCATTTTTAAATACAGTTCACCAGTTTTAAATCTCCATTCTCATGATTTGCTACAAAAGTAAAATTACGAATTTTTTTATATTATCGTTCTATTTTTTTTATAGAATCCTATTTTTATTATTGGATTATAAGTTTTCTACTTTTTTAAAAAAAAAAAAAAAAAGTTTAACTTAGACAAATAGAGAAAAATATGCCACAAAAGACTTTTTCGGATAATTTTATTTATTAAAATGTCATCTATAATTGATATTTCAAGACTTAGCAGTAGTTTTAAATGTATTTGGTTACCTCTTTGAGAGTTTATTTTAGCAAAGTATTCTATTTTTTATATTAATGTGACGTTCTCTGATTGAGTAGTAAAGATTGATTTCCGTAAAAAATTTTTTGGCCTAATCGCAAAATAGGGGCTTTTGAGATTTGATGATTTTTTTGTGGCATCCACTGAGTGGTAATTGCCAAATGTGGTTTCTTGTATCGTTTACAATTCACTTCGCTTACATTTGCAGCCCGTTACTTGGTGAACTTTGGAGAAAAGAATGTTTGACATCAAACCCCAATTACTCCAGTTCTGCGATTTTACAAATTTTTTTCATCATAAAATAGATAAATTTGTCAGATATATACTAAATTACTGAAATTAGCACCTTCAAAATTTTTTAAAAAGTTTCAAAGAAAAAATTTCGAAATGAAAACGCGAACAAGAATCGTCCATTTTTAGCTTATTAGACTTGAACAATGGTTTATTCAAAGAAAAATTATAAAACATTTGCGATTAAACAGTATGAAACATTCTAAGGATTTTAATAATGAATTTATTCCCCAGTTTTTTTTTAGAAAATACCTGACAAAAGATCCGTTTAACTAGCTTACGCCAGAAGAAAAATTTTTGAGTGCAATGAATAAGAAGCTTAGAATATGATAACCGATGTCGGGAACCTACTAGACATCATACCAGTAAGATAAGTTCCCATATCTCACTGGAATAACGTCCCATTTGTGAATGAGAGCAAGTTCAACATTTTTGATTCGTATAGTCATTGTAACAATAATAAGCAGAACTGAACAGGTTAAATAAAAGAACTTCATTAATTTCTTCAATTATTACGGAGTGGAAGAAGCAAATTAAGGTGAATTAAGGAGGTGGTCTTATGAGGAGGTGTATGTCAGCATCAGGGTAAGGATATTTAATGTTATTGAACTTATAATATTGTATCATGAGTTTTTTATTTTATTTCATTTTAAAATTTATTTGAATAAAAGAAACTATTTTTTCTTGAAATTGAATTTCGAATCTTGTTAGAATGAATTAATGCTTTTAAAAACAGACCAATATAATTAATTAATATTGATCATATCCAATTTAACGTTATTTTGAACGATAATTTAATTTCTTTTAAAACGTAAAAAGTAATACAACTGTTGCTATTGTCGTATTCCCTAAAGAGTACAAGAAAATCAAATATCGTGGTGCTCCCTGAATACTATTGGCTATGTTGATCGGCAGCTTGGAGTATACATCCTTTTCCGAGGGTTGATCCAGACAATGCATGGCGGCTGCAACAGCTGGGCAATCAAAGACATGATGAGGAGTAGTTCGATATCAGGGCAGTCGCCAAATTGTTGGGTATTTTTTAACGCCATCAGAAGAAATTTTCATATTTTTTGTGATGCTTCACCCTTAATCTTGTGAGAGTAGTAGCTGTTTTTCTGTCGATGTTTAGTTTGTAATTAGTTCCGCAGCTCTTTAAATAACATTATATTCTTTATTTCATATACTAATTGCTAAACGTCATAATTTCTAAGAAGAAAAGAATGTATAACATGTATGTATTTTTTATACAATCATGAAAAAAAATTTGTTTACAATTGCAGTTGCTTAAAATATTTCACACAAATTCTGTTCAAAACATGGCAATATAAAAAAAAAAAAATTAATTATTTTTCAATTGCTATTTAAAGCTGTTTTATAGAATGAATATATTATATAATTGCATTGTAATTTTAGAAGTATTATCACTTAGAAATGTATTTCTTCTTACTTACTAAATTTGCTATTTCACATAATATTAATAAATTACCTTGACAATCTGAATCCTTGTTATTCCCATTACAACCTTTCTCACTAAAAGTTTCACAACGATCTTATCGCTTTTTATTACTATAATTGTCAAATTTAATAACTTTATCATTTTATGCATGACCCTGAAAAATTATTTACTGTACAAAAAAAAAAAAAAAAAAAAAAAACCACTAGAATAGAGACAGCAATTTTACTGAAATTGCTCTTGATATCTCAGCAATTAGGTGCCCAATCTCATTAAAATAGTTGAGGATTGCTGGCTTCAATTTTTTTCTCTTAAATGTCTGATTCTTTGAAATGGAAATGAATACCGAAAGTCATTAATTATAGCGAAGAGTAATGGTAGTTTTAAGAGAGGGTATTTTGCAAAACAGTTAAATGCTTTTTATGCTTATCAGCACGAGGCAGCTATTCACGAGGTCGTATTGAACAGAGAAATTTTTGTGTAAATTAACCTAGTTGGCACAACCAACTGCAGAGAGATGATAAATTTTCCTTGACCGCTTCTGCTCTTACGCCAGAGGTTGTTGGAATATAAATGATTTCACAAAAAATTTGTGTAGAATTTTTCATCCTTTTTCCATAAAATTTCAATTAATATTAAATTAAAAAATTTTTTATGTAAAAGATGAAATAGAATACGATATTTTTGTTGTTTCAGTTATTGTAGAATCGGTAGCTTTATGCTTTTAAAATTTTACTGTATGGTAATTTAAAGTTTATTTTTTAAAGTACAGGGTAAAATTGGAAATGTTGTTTTTATTATTTCAACTATTGTTTTGTATTAATTAATTTCTAGTTTTAGTTTATGAAATTTTCTGGAAGTAAAAGTAAACAATAACTATTATACTTTAAAAACATTCATTTATATTTAATTTTAACTATATTTGTATCCTGTTATTCTATTTATTATTTTAAAATGGCTTGTAATTGTAAACATAAAACTGATTATGTTTCTTCATAGTAGATGAAAATAGTAAGTTCGGAATATCGTTAAATTAGCCAATTCATTTCATTCTACTGAGCATATTTGATAAAACGCTTTTATAAAAGAAAATCGTATCCAAAATGTTCGACAAAATTAATTCGACATGATCAAATATTTATAGTTAAACAATTTGTGAAAAATTCACATATTAGAGCTAATCAAATTTTCTACTGAACTATTGAAAAATTTTCTTCTTCAGTTTCATCTGAAATTGTTCGGAGAGTGTTCATATCAGCACATTTCATAGATGTTCTGCTCGATGAAAATTTTTTGTAAGTACGAAAAATAGAAAGATTAGGTATTCCTTCGCGAAAGCAATGAAAAATAAGTCTGAAGCATTTTGGGTTACAAATATCGTATAATTTTACGGAGAAGAAAAAAAGAGGAACCTAATCCCAAGAACTCAGTTGGAACAGCAAAGTATGGCGGTAAATGATGGGTTGCATGTCAGCAACAAGACTAGGTAATTTGATGTACATTGATGGCATAATGTACCATACTCTATATTTAAATATTTTAGAAAAGAATTTATCAGCCTAAAATTTAGGTATTGGAAACAACTTTGCTTTCTATCAGTTAAAGAACCTAAACACATGGCTCTCAACGTTCACCTGTGTTATATCTACAATTGTCCATATTAAAAATATCTTCAATATATCCATATATCTTCATCTCAGCAGCTGAATTTAAACCATTAGAAAATGTGGAGAAAACTGTTACGTAACTAGAGTACGTAAAAACTTTTAAAAATAAACACCAAAATAAAAACAGTAATTATTGAATTCGTTATTCAAAGAATGATGCACAAATTACAAAACAAAACAAAAAATATTTATAATAATAAATAAATAAAATAGTGAATTTATTGCCCAGACTTTTAAAAGCTGTTGTAGATGCTACAAATTATCCCACCAAGTACCTCGTATTGACTGAAATATTATAATATTTATTAATATGTTGAGATTTTTTTTTTTTCTAATTCTACAAGGACTTTTTTGTGAGGCAGTTTTTTATTACTTTTTGATTACTGATTTAAAAAAATAATAATATTTTACTACGTTTCTAAAATATTTAATGCAAATTTTTTAAGAACAAGTAATAAAAAATTTTTTTGTTAAAGTCAATTCCCACCTTTTTTTCACTATATTGCAGAAAAATCCTTTACAAATAAAGTTGAAATTTTCCTCTTACATCTGGCGTCATCTATTATTAGATACATGCAACTTAAATTTAAAAAAAAAAATTAATTAATTAAATTTAATTTAATGAATTAATATTTGGAAAAACTGTATCAACATCAAATGTCATCCACTACAAGTTCAAAAAAATGTATTTGAACTTGAGTGGATGAATAAAAGCATTTTTATTAACGATTAAACATTTGAACAAGATATATATAGGGAGAGTGTGAACAAATAATAAGAATTGAAAAATTATATACATATTCTAAAAAATTTTTTTGTTTTGTAGCATTAATTTTTATAAATGGATAGATCACTATTTCTTTGAAATTCATAAGTGTAGGAAGACTTTTCGGCAGCCAATGTAATTAATGATCACTCATTAAATTTTCTTAGTCTTCATATGAATATTCAAATTAATTAAACTTACTTATAAAAATAGTTATTTAATAGTGAAACAGTACATACCGTGAATCATAGAAGTTTTCGTATGCGTGTAATTATCTTTATAATTACAAGAAAAGAAAAATTTGAAATGATTGTAACAAGAAAAAATTATAAAAGAATAGTTCTAAACTTAAATAAATCTCACGAAAATTTTCGAATGCGATTTAAACATTTATAAAAATATTCAGTTTCACATTAACTTTTAATAATATTTTTCCAACAAAGTATATAATCGTCTGATTCATATTAAAAATAATCGTTTGTATTTTTTATTTGTTTTGATCGAATTTTTAATTATATAACAATGTCAACATAATTAAATCAAATAAGCATACCTTGTCAGAAATTCAAAATTAATTCATTCATTTCAAGTAATTGTAACGAGATAAAATTATAAAATAATAGAGAGTTTTTGCATAACGTTTTTTATCGTCCGGTAATTTATTCTCCCTAGCGCGCATGCTCATTATTACAGATACGCATACGTAATCGCCTATGAGCATGCGCGCTAGGGTGAAAAAAATACCGGACTATAAAAAACGTTATGCAAAACTCTCTAATAGTTCAGAACTTAAGTAAATCTCACAAAAATTTTCGAATGTGATTAAAACATTTATAAAAATATTCTGCTTCCCATTAATTTTTAAATGGTAATAGAAATATTAGAATGTTTTTAATGGAAATATTTTTTCATACAAAGTATATAATCGTCTGATTCATATTAAAGAAAATCGTTTGCATTGAATGTTCATTTGTTTCTATCTAACTGCTATTTTTTGTAATTAGAATGGCAACATAATAAAATCAAATAAGCATACTTGGTTAGAAGTTCCAAAAAATTATTAATTTGCTATTAGCGAAAATTTGTGGAATTTGTTGATCTTGAAAAATTCAACTATTTTTTCTTTCATAAATCATTGTAAAACGTATCGTAGAATAATCAGTAAATAAAATTTCAAGATGCAAACAAAACTCTCTCATGGAATGAAGTGAATTATTGCACCAAAATCAAAGAAAATTCAAGATTATCTATAACAGCAGAGCAGAATTGCGAGACTATTGTGGAATATGTGCAATAAAGAATAATTCAAAGAATAATTAAGAATAATTCATTATATCGAGATCTGGATATGGCTTGAATGGCTCTTTATGGCTATAAACTGGATATGGCTGGGTGGCTAGAGAAAGAATAGAGAACTTCAAATTTCTTTCGAAAAACATGTAAAAACGAAAATATTTGAAAAAAAGATTTAATACATTCGGAAAAAAAAAAAAAAAAAAAAAAAAAAAAAAAAAAAAAAAAAAGAGAACTTGCTTTCAACTATTAAATATGACGGTGGATGATTTAATTTGTGGAATGTCTTATTGTCCGCTGGAATAGGTAAGTTCCAAGTTTTCGATGTTCAATTGTCGTTGTTTTAAAATTATAAAAAAGTTATTAAAAGATTTCTATAGTCACTCGATTTGAATCAAATAGAACATATGTGGTGGTATATATATATATATATATATATATAGTTATAAGTACAGTAGTACAATATATAATTCCAAAACAGAATTAAAATAATAATAACGTTTCTTCAAAACAGCTACTAAAATCTATAGTACAATAGAAACAAAACAAAATGTCCTTGAAATTACTACAAAAATTAGTTTAAATATATATATAAAAGCTAAAAAATATTCGTAAAGCTTGTGGATATCCATTCGAGATATTTTGATAAACAGTTCAAAGAATTTTGTTGGATTAAAGTGTTCTAATGCGATAACTTCATTCATCAAACCATTAGAATACCATCCATCATATATTAGTTCTTTTTCAACAAATTTGTTCTAAATAATTATAAATGTAAAATTTATCTATAAAAAGTTGTATGAAACAAATTTTAATTATTTATTTTAATAGCTTTTTTATTTAAGAAACTGTACAAAAAAAAATATTTAATGTGAAAAGTGTTTAAAGTCACTGTAGATTGTAATAGAAGATATAGTTTAAATTATTTAAAAAATAAGAGTATATAGAAACTCTATTGATTATATTATTTACCAAAATTAAAACTTACCTTTTCGCTTCACGCAACTTTAACATTAATTAATTTCGTTATGTTTTAGTGCACTATTTGATAAGTATTAGTTAATTGTATTATTGACTTTTCAAACTCATATGATTCAAGCTCCATATGCCTCCAAAAAAAAAAGGAAAAATAAATAAGTAAATGGGTTAGTAATTAAGTTCATTCTAAGATAATATTTTAAAATATAACTATGGTTTTAAAAAATGTAAAACTTTTAATTAAAATTAATTGCTAACATTTCAATGTTTATATATTAGTAATAATATTTCACATAGTTTACCGCGTTATTAAACTATTTTTTTTATTTAGTTTCTTTTTACGATACGAAAAATGTTTTTATATATTATATACGATTTAAGTGAACAAATATTTATATGACAGAATTGGTGTTTTCATTAACCAACCATTAGAAAATTGTTTCTGGTATTTTACTGAAAATTTTAAGTTATTCGTTTAGCAGTAATTTTTAGATATTCTTAAATGTCATAAATATCTTAGTTAATATAACTATTTAATTAAAAATTTATAAAATGTTCATCCGATGAAAATTGATAAAAATAAAATATATTAAATGAAAAATAATAAAATACGATTAAGATAAAACTTTATATTTTTATTTTAAGTAAAATATTAACGTATACATTTTTATTCCTTAATTCGTTTGATATTGGCAATTGCTTTACAACGGAAGATAGTAAGTTGCTAAAAAATAAGGAAATAGAATTTGACATACTTGATAAATATGTTTATATATCATATAACTACAATTGTTTTGTTAACAGATTGAAGATACAATTAGTTTTACTTATGTAAAAACCGTATTATACATTTTTTTATGAGAGTAAAATATGAAAAATAATAAAAACAAGCTGGCTTTTAAAAGAAAATATTGAGAAAGAATTAAATACTTAAATGATCATGTTAGATATAAATCTAACATTTGATTACAAAAATATTTAACATTTACATCTATAAAAAATTCAACACATTAAAATATTTTTAAAATTTTCTTTTTCTTTTTCTAAACTTTTTAAAATGAATTTCGTGAAAAAATTATAGAATAAAAAGAAGAAAATTACGCTACTGTAATTAGTTATTGAAAAAGAACTTCCTACTTAACGGAAATTTTTTCTCATTTAAAGCCTTTGAATGTGCGCAAAGTCTGATAATAGAATCATAGTAAATTCTGCATTGAAAACAAGAAAATAAAAATGAAATATTTGTAACGATAAGAAAAAGAAAAGAAAAGAATAGAAAAAGAAAAACAGTAAAAGAAAAAAGTAGGAATAGTTAAAGAAAACAATTGTTACGTTTACGCACGACCAATCTCACAGGAGTATTAAATTATCTTAAGTATAAATTCAATTACTTTCACCAATGAAGAAGAAAGAAATTATTGATTTTGACTGGTGCTGAATATCATTATTTTACCAACAATCCTAGCTTAATTAAACAATATATCAATTATTTTTACATAATTATTTCCATCATAATTTTAGTAATATTAAAAGAGCGTATCAACAACTTACAATTCAAGGGAAAATAGTAACATATGCAATTGAAGGGTAGGAGAGCACAGGTTTGAAGCACTGGCTGCTTGCATTGCAGTCTCATTGCTTTCAAAAGGGAAGCTCGATGGCGATTATGAAAACGTGTGTAATCGTCTCAGTTTGTTAGTTGAATTTTTTTTTTTTTTTTTTTTTTTTTTTTTGTACGGTAAACGAATGCAATGAATTTATTCCTAAAAATCCTTTAAGAAATGTTAAACCTTTCTTCCTAACCATCTGGTAGGTCCGTTGAATATCATATTATCGGAAATAACACAAAACGGAAAAGACTATTTAAATTAAGTTCTACTGTTTGCTTAGTTTCGAATAATAAAATTAAATTTAGCATATAATATTATAATATTTAAATTTATTTTCTAGTGATTTATATTTCGATGTATAATTTACATTCATAAATATTCATTTTAAGATAGACAGTTTGTTTTTTTTTATTAAAAAAAACCTATCTTGAAAAAAATATTGGTTAATAAAAAAATAAAAATAATTTTTTAAAGAGAAAAAAATGAAGTCAAGAATTTTATAAAATGGTTAAAAATAAAGCTGTATCTCATAGCAGCATTAAGTTATCTAAAGAGGATATTTTTTTGAAGAACATTTTTTTCACATGAGGAAGACATACATTATCGTTTTCCTATGTACTGAATACAATTACTTTGAGAAACCCTGCCAGGATAATCAATCAATGTATCACTTAAGAGTCTTATTTTAAATTGACTAACACTTTTACATAAATTTTAATAAGTTTCGACATGGGGTTTGAGTAACATTCACTTTTAGAATCATCAAAATAACATAATGCACAGGAATTCATTTGCGTCACCTTTCTTGTCATCCTTAATAGAATACGAACCTTCCTTTTTAGAGCTTATTCTTTCTTCTGAGGTTAAAGCTACAGAAGTTTTTACCTCTTTCAAAAGAATCCAAAGAAGAGTGGATCAATTGCGCAGCATGACATCATACTCTAACCTTGGCCGCATCTCTGAATCATTCATAACTTTTCAAAAAACTCTGTGTAAACATTGCGACTTGCCGCCTATTGCTATCTCACCAATGCTACTCACCTTCAAGTTGAGGTTATGGCTCTGTCTGTCTTTCTTACCGTTTTCTTGTTGATTTATTTCTCAAAAAAAGTGTTTGATTTCTGTCTCCTTCGGAGCACGACAAGTTGTAGGATAACCTTTTGACATGATTTGAAGATCGTTTCTTCTTTAATCACTTTGAGAAGTGAGCAGCCAATTTGCATTGGAAATGCCCAATTCATTCAAAATACTTTTCATTTATTTTTAAAACGGGTTTAAATATCTGAGAAAAATTAATCGCTGTCAATCAATGTGATGAATCTGCTGACAAATTAGTTGAAGTAAAATAAATAACTGCTACAAATTTTAAGTAGAAAATCAATCGAAACTAATAATTAACACTTGGCATTAACTCAGGAAAGTTTAGTTTTTAAAAAGTCGATTAAATTGTCAGCTATAAATAGAATATTTTGAAGTGATAAAAATAACACTATATAAAAGATATGCGCCAATTAAAACTATTGCTAACTTTACTTTGTAAAAATTGAACTTTTAAATAATCTTAACAACAAGTGTTTTTTTATTTAAAAATCGGAAATTCATGATTTTAAAATTATTTTTTTAGAAATTTAGTATGAAATTGCTATAATGCGAAAATAATTAAAATATAATTTGGTCATCTTTCATGTATTGATAAAATAATTGAACATATTTAATTATTCACTACTTACTTAAACTAATACTTTTATTAGAATATACAAACTTTTATCAAATTATTAGTTACTTCTAAATAGATTTACTAATTGGCTTCTATTTTGTAAGACATTACCAATGCTGGTTATCTTAGATAGAATTTAAAAGAACAACAAATCTAATGTTGTGATAAATAAAAGAAAAAAATGTTAATTATAATTGTTTTATTAATCAAGATATATATATAAATACAAAAATTTCAAGAAATTTAAACTGATCATCAATTAAATTTTTGGTATAAAATGTAATTATTTATAGACTATCGTTTAAATTTACTGTCATTTTCACAGTTCATAGAGAAAAGTACTTGTAAAAATTTAGAATTACAGAAACGCAATCTGTAAAAATTGAAAAATCTTTAATGAGAATATTATTAAATTATATTTATGTATAAAGTATTCAATATATAATCGTTAATAAACTAATCTAACGCATCAAACTTAATCGAAATATAGACTATTAATGGTTGGATTTAAAAAGTGGATTATATTTTAGGAACAATTCCTTCATATGCTTTTGATTTTTATATTAAATGAAATTTTTACTATAAACATTTTTTTTTTTCAATTCCTTCTATTAGCTCACACTCTCCCTATATATATCTTGTTCAAATTTTCAATCGTTCATAAAATGCTTTTTATTCATCCACTCGAGTTCAAATACATTTTTTTTTAACTTGTAGCGGATGACACTTGTTATTAATACAGTTTTTCGAATATTAATTCAGTAATTAAATTTAATTAATTAATTTTAGTTTTATTTTAGATTTAAGATGCATATATCTACCAATAGATGGCCCCAGATAAAATTAAAAAAATGAATGAAAATTATTTATAAAGGACTTTCTGCAATATAGTGAAAAAAAGTAGGAATTGACTTAATTTTTTTTTATATTATTTGTTTTAATTGTATATTCCTATAATGACAAGTAATATATTTTGTATTTTTTTAGTCATAATATATTTTCTCCTATTCTTTAATTTAGTATGCGAATTATATTTTTAAATACAAAATGTAATTATTTCTGTAGCAGAGAAAGTAATAATAATTAAAGTCAAATAAAAATCATAAGCATCACACCGATATAACTGCACCTTCAAAATGAAGTCGACTCATTTTTATAATTAACTGCATTATTCAACGAAAAATCTTTTAGAATTCTTGCATGTCTGTAACGATGTAATACTGATTTAACATGAGATGGCATTGAAGATTATATAATATAACTTCTGTATAGAATAATATAAAATATCAAGTAAGTCACTTTACGTTTGAAACATTTTTTACTTTATATCGTTCTAAATTGCATGCCATGGCGTGATATGCTTATTGGTACGCGAGCAATACGTTCTAATCGAATATTTTCGTGCAACACGATATTCAGAGCTGCTGTAGACCCTTTCACCATCAATCATTCACTTGTTTATTTCATAAACATTTATCACCTTTTCACGCACAATTTATCTTTAATGTAACCATTTCTCATTTATCTATAAAGAATCATTATTCGCTTGAATGCGTGAGTTTATAGACTGCTTTAAAAGTAAGTTCAGCTTCAAAAGCAATTTTTATTGTTAAATTTCGTGCTATAGATAAAATATTGATTGATTGATTTATTAAAAAAATATAGACTAAATAACCATCATATCATAGATAAAAACTTTTCATTTAAATATTATTATATTTTACAGTGTTTATTTTTTTGCGTGTGCTCTTTTAATTTTATAGCATAATTGAAAAATTATTCCTTGGAATCTTTTTAAAATAAATCATATCTTTATTGGCTTTTGCGCGAATGCATGTAACATTATCATTTTAACACATCAAAACTAATTTAATAAATAATATTAATGAATTTAAAAATAAAAATTAATAGCTGAGTCAAACACGAAGAAGCATGTCAAAAATTATTAAGTTACGTCGTTATACGATTTCTAATATTAAATACTTTATTGTAAATAAATATTTCATGTTAGGAACAACTGGAGGAATATAAAATGCGAAATATAATGCAGTGACATGACCAATTTAAATGTTAGTATTTAAGCCAATCTTGAAAATTTGTTTATTTTTTCAATATTGTATCTAATTGATTCAGTTTTTAAATCAAAAATATATAAAATATTTTGAGAAATAAATCATCTAGATTTAATTTATTTGAAACATTAAATGCAAAAGCAATGATAGAAACAAATATATCAAAGCATTTATTAATTATTTTTCAAAAAAAAACAAAAACATTAGCACTGAAGTGATAAATTTTATTGCTCTTATACTCAAAATTAAATAAATTAAAATAATAGATTGTTTAAAAGACAGTAATAAGACCTTTTTAATTTTAAATGTATTTTTATTAATGATGATTCAGTCGATAATCCCATCCTTATGCTGAGAATCTTTTCTAATTAAACTGTCAAAATTATATATATTGTATAGAATCTAACTCAAAATTTAATTTTCAGTTAATAAAATGTCGCTTTAATTGATGTTTTTATTATTGAATTATTTTCCGGGAAAAAGTCGCCATTAAAAGACAAACACATTTAAATTTAACTCCTGTTTAATCTTGTATATCACAAACATAGTTTTTTGAAATTTTTAGATAATTATTCGTCGTTATCATTTAAAAATTAAATATTCAGTGTATTCATATATAAAATAAATACCCTGCATCAATCACAACAACCATGGTTTTAATAATTAAAATTTTAAATAAAAATTTCACACTCAAGAAAAAGTTTTTAGAACTCCTCGAATGTTGTCTCATCTATAATTATAAAAAAAATGTTCATTTTTTACCACCAAAAGCTTTTTTTTAAAAGTTAATTTGTAAATTTTCAATGTAATCAAGTCTTTGAAAATTGCTCCATAGCTGTTAAAATCAAAATAGACACATCATTTAAAAATCACAAATAACAGTAAATATTCAAAAATTACAAAATGAATAAAAATAATCAATTTCATCGTATCGTATGTGATATCCGACTTTAATAAATTGCTATGATATAATATAAAAAAGAAGATTCATAATTCATTTTGCTAAAAATACATTAGGGACTATCTAAGATATCAATTATCTAAGAATCATCTAACCTATCGATGGAAATTATATTATGCAGATGGGCATAGTTGTGTCCAGATGAATATAGTAAACAAACACCGGTTAAAAAAAATGAATATTCTAAAGATTAGGACGATAAAGATGGTTTCTTTTAATAAAGACGGTTTCTTTTCTTAACTAATAAACTATATTTATTAAAGAGAATTACTTGATGTTCTTTTCATGTTGAATCTTTGATATTTTTAAATATTTCTATGTTTTTTCTTATAAATATAAAAAGAATCCCACATATGATATATATGAGCAACTGATAATATATTTTTAACATTTTAAATATTTGAAGCAAAACAGAAAAAGGTAAAATAAGATTGTAAGGAGAAAAAACTAGATAATAATCAATAAAAATATTTCTTATATTAAATAAGATTTGATGTCATAAGAAAAAATATTCAGAGGTGAAATATTTCACATGCTTGATATTTTTGTTTATATTTAATTCTCAATAATGCTTTACAATTGTTTAAAATAAATTAAAGCTGATTCATCGTGCTTTTTACCCATTTAATAAAGAAAAGAAAATAATAAATATCATTTGCAAAAAGTTTAAAGTGCTGAAATTTTCATATCCTTAATTATGAAAACAAATTTTACATATAATAAGGAAAAACTTTAGAAAGTAAATGAGCAGGTAACAGATACATAAATATTTAATTATATTTTTACACTCTAATTTTAACCTTTGCTTTATATTTCATTCAAGTATATAAAGTTATAAATTATTTTCAGATATAAAAAATAAATATAAAAAAACATAATTTTAAATTATAAAAATAACAAAAACATAATTAATAAATATATATAAAACATGAAGATAAAATGAAGATAAAAAATATGTGACTTTAAAATTGTTAAATTAAAATTGTGACTTTTAATGTTTATAAGCAAATTTTAAAGTTAAATAAATATTGAAAATAATCTTTTTGAAATATGACGTAAATTTTTTTTTCAACAAAAAAATGTGGCAATATATATGATACATAACCGCATGTTTTATATTTTTGATGAGGTTTTTCCAGCCTAAACTGACACAATAATAACATCAATCGATATTAGCAAGACTTCTTTCGCAAACCTTACAATTAAAACCTTTAAATAAATTCATGGGAAAATAACAAAAATTATTGATTAAATCTGATTTCTCCAATTTTTCCTAATTGATTTAATTTTATATACAATTTCAATTAAAAGCAATTAAAATATGATTGATGATAGCGAATTTTCAGTATAAGCTTCATTCATTTTGATTGATAAATTAAACATTAAAAATTGTCTCTTGGTTGAAATTTGTCCTATTTTTTTTGTCATGCTTTTAATTAGTTAGAACCACTTATCAAACTTATTTAAACATTTCTACAAAATTTAAAAAAAGGAAATTACAATTATAATATGAAAAGAAAAGTATTGCAAAACTAAGAAGTTTAAATATTAACAAATTGTCAAGGAGATATTCTAAATATAAATATCAGAAGATAGTTTGTACCTAGATTAATTTCTTATATAACTAATATATAGTTTTATTTGACTAAATGAAAAAAAAAACATCTATAAAATATTATAAGAAAAACAAAAAAATTATGTGATTTTTAAATTTGTTTTCAAATGCAGAGAATTAAGAACTAAACCTGTCGCCACGGAAAACATCTATTAGATTCAGAGTTATCCAGTACGCACCTTTTGATACCTGCGGCATTACACATATATTGCACCCTATAATTTCGAACAAACACTCAGAAAAATGGAAAAACTGTTTTCTAGAAATTTGTACCCTCCTTAAATCAAGGGAACTTTCTGCGCAACAGATTTTTCCCCATAGAATTTGCTGTTTTACATCTTATGTGGCATGGCTGGCTTTGCTTATCAGATTTTCAACCGAGGACCTTCAGCTTGAAACTAAACGCATATTTCACTAGATCTTTCCAGCCAACGTAATTTAAATAATATTCTTCTATTTAATATGTGATTTTAATAAATAAGACCACTTTAACAGTAAGGTATGGCCCGGCTAAATTATCAGGAAACAGTTTAGAATTTAAAATGTAAAATTAATTTTAATGTATTTACGAGTTTTTTCATTTTCATTTTAAGCTGATACATTCAAAAAGGACATACATTCAAAAGCTGATTTTTGATCTTTGATACATTCAAAGGACAAAATCTTAATTTTTGCTATAGTATTTATTCTCCACCTCCGCTAATGGAAAGTACCTCATAAATGTCACCTCTAACGTGTTCTAGTTATCTGGATTAAGTGGTTTTATACCTTTCATTCGCTTTTTTTTTTTTCCCTGTTTTATTTGAATGAACGTTAAATTATGCACAACAACTACAGTGGATGCAATTGTGGTTTTCGAGAACACTACACATGGCTCGGGGTCTAATAATTTCCATTTCGTATCAACTAAATAGGGCAAGAAAGGGGTATTTATTTCTCCACCACCAAAAAGAAAAATATCTAAAGCAAAATAAACCGCATCTTATTTTAACTAGGTTGATATGTGGATGTCTGAAACACGAATTTGTTTATATTTCTTTTACGGTATATTTGCGGATGAAAGAATGATGGTGGAGATTTCTGTAATTGCTTCCTTCAGCGCAGTGAGTCTAATCCCTAGTTGGAGTTCTTCTTTTATGCAGGTTTATATTCAGACAGAAATAGATTTCATGGTCTATCTACTCAATGATATTTTCGTGTGTCAATTTCTTCAACGCGATTTTCCACAGTGCTCTGTAAATGATAAAGATATGAAATCTACGAATTTATAGAGTATGTGGTATTAGTAAAACGTGATAGTTCATCTGTTTTTTGTATATAAAAATTCTAAAATTTTTATATATTAAACAAAGGCATTTTTATAAACGATTAAATTGAGGTATGTTTAGCATAAAAACACATTTTCACGAAAACAGTAAATAGTCTTGCTTTCGAAATTTTTAAAATCTTTCATTATAATTGCAATCGTGACTTAATTGTTGGAACACTAAATTATATACAAAAAAGGAAAAAAAAAGTCATTTACTTCTTAATTTTTTTCCAAATTACTCTTATGGTGTCCTCGTTTCAGAAAGCACCTGCCTTAGTTTTTTGTTCTTCTAGTGAATAAAAGATATCTACTCTTACCTGTATAATTTCGCGGTTTCGAAGTGACGCCGTTTTGAATGAAATAATATTTGTATTCCAATACCAAACTATTTTCTTCACTAGTATGTTGAAACTTGCAGTGAAATTTTAAATACATAATCACCAGATTTACCGTAACATATATTCAATTTTATCAATCAAATTCTTTTTCTAGATAACGATCTACACAAATGAATTAATTCACCAAATTTATGTCAGATGTCTATATAAAAGATGAACGTGAAAATTTTGTGCAAATACAAATCTCCTTTTAACCTTATGCTTTACCAATCAGAAATATCCCACTGCTTACAATGATCAATTACAAACAGCTTTCACTAGTTTCGGGGGAACTTTGAACCTTACCTTACGCAAAAGAAATGCATCATTTTAATGACAAATGACATATTTTCATTTAAATAATTGAGAATAGATTCTTGCTAACAACTCACTCAAATATTTTGAAAATAATGAGGCATAATTTGTTAGTTTGCTGTGCTTGAGGTTTGTTATGACTCTTCTGTCAACATTTGTATTTATAAAGGGGAATTTTATTCAAATTTGTCTGGAACTTTATGAGAACTTAGGGGAAATGATTAATGCCTATTTTATCTTACAAATAGATTGAAAATACAGCATTAGGAAATTTATTTTCTCTTTATCTATAATAATACATTAATTCTTAGCATTTTAATTAAAATTCTAATTTTTTAACATAAAATTTCTAATAATTTACATAGAGGTTCCAAAGTTATAGTAGAAGTATTAGCATAATGAATGTTATGTTCAAATATATTTTTAAGTAATATTAATTCAAAATTTCCTTTCTTCTTCTTCTTCATTGGCACAACAGACCCCTGGTTGTGACAAGGCCGCCTACCTGCTGGCAGACTTCTAGTTAGGAAATGTTTTCTTTTTACGGGGTAGGGTTGTCAGAGCGACGCCCAACACTCTACAATCATATTAGGCCGGCATCTACTGTTTAAAGGGGATTACGAACCACTACAAACATCCATGTCCCCACCGGAACTCGAACCTGAAACCTGTGGCACCGAGCACTAGTCATTTGGCCATCAGGCCCACAAAAGTTGTTTTAAAACTATAAATTGATGATAACTACAATAATTTTAATTTAACAGTACTTCTGATATGATAATATCTAAAAAACATTTTAAATGTAGATTTTAATGAAAGGAAATTTTCTTTCTTGAATATATTTTGACATTGAACAAAATAGATATTTTCTTATATGAATTTAAATAAAAATTCAATTTATCTAGTTAGTAAAAATAGCCATCAAGTATTAAGATTAAAATGTATAGTAAACACTAAATCCAAATTTTGCATCTAAATATTTTTGAAATTTTTGTGATCTGTTGGCACAGCTTGCAGCTTGTAACCTGGAAAACCCATCTTGAATCCATTGCGCATGTCTATTGCTGTCACTGGATACGAGGAGAAGCAACGACGTTTTTGATAACATCGGGTTTCGTCTCCTTATCGGATTTTGTCTAATTTATCGGGTTTTTGTCTCATATGATCATTCTGAAATAAAAGCTATTCACCTTAACGTGATATATGTGTAACTGTAGCATGAAATTTTACACTTCTTTTAAAAAATTCCCTGTTAAATTTTATTTTCTTTATTGATAAATGCCAGGAATCTTCAAAGTAAATATATCTTTGCATTTTTTATTAGATCTTAATACAACGTTTATATAAGCAAAAATATATGATACTAAAAATTTATATCCACAATACAAAAATATATTTATGAAAAAGAGATTTTTAACAAAATGGATGTTTTTATTTTTATTTTAATGGAAAAAGTGCTTTGAAATAAATACAGTTTTTTTATATATCTACTGTATATAAATGAGTTTAATAGGAAAAAATTTTAAGATATTGCAAGCACAAAAAAAATAATAATAAATAAATATTAATTAATTAATAATTGCACATTAAGCAATAAATAAATTCACATTAAGTAATAAATAAATACGCATTAAGTAATTAAAATATGGTAAAACACTCTTTTTTATTTCGTTCATTCAATCCTTAATAAAGTTGAATGTGAGGATTATTAATAAATGTTTTGTAAATTGTTATAATAAATCAAAAGAATTAGAAAAAATAAATAAAATCATTGAAAATAATCATTTAAATTAATCAAAAATTTGAATTATAATTAACATTAGCATTAAGCCAATATATCAATATATATAGCTAATATATATATGTATCAGCTGATATATATGTAATTTTATCAACTTATGTTTTAGTTTTTAAAACCATTTAAGAGCATACAAAAATAAGTATAGTCAATCATAAATAGCTTTAATGCTTTAGTTACATTAGGAACAGTTCAGAAAGAGAAATTTTTTGTACTGATTTGATGTCTGTATAATAAATATGCATTTGTTTAGAATATGAATTTTATAGAAATATGCATAGTATAAATATATAATCAGTGAGCAGAACAAATATATAAACGATAAGGCTTCCAGTATGTTGGAATAGTGACAGCCTTAAAAATTTTTGATTTTTTTTTACGGAAATAAAAGTAGAACATAAGTATTATAAGATATTTTCCAGAAAAGTTTTTCCTTCTTCTTAATATGTGATCAAACTTATTTATTTTATAACGGTAAACATTAATATTTTTTAAATAGAAATATTTAGATCATTATTAAAAAATTACATATTTGAACCATTTAAAAAATATTTAAACAAAAGATTTTTAATGGAGTTATAATAATTTCCAGGTGCATAAGCAGTCAAACACAAGAATAGAATATTATTTAGGAAAACTGATAACTCTATTGAATGCTTATGATTATGACACAGTAGGAGATCTCTAAATTATTTCATAAAAGCAGTCGATGAAAAGCACAAAAATTTATGAAGTTCCTGTTAACTTACCTAAACAATTTAGAGATGAGCAATGCAATATTATTTTCTTTACATCAAAGAACAAACAGAAAAAATAATTAAGATGTGTGACAAGAATCTTAAAGCAGTATGCAATGCTCTGTTTAAATAATCATTAATTTATATTGGTAATTTTAATTTATTTTTCTATTTAATTTATTTTTATTATATTTATTTTAAATTCTTTTCTTTCTTTTGGAATGCATTTGTTTTGAAAATATTTCTATTTCATAGTTATTTGAATCTTTTTGAATATAATTAATTAATATAGAGCCTGCATTTTAGAATCTAATAAGTTGTGATCTTTTGATTGTTTTTACGAACATTTTTTTTTTACGAATATTTTTTATTATAATGTTCATAAATAAAATTCATTAAATAATTTTATGAAACTTTTCGAAGAAACACAGTTCTGAAACAGTGTTAACAATTTTGAACGTTAAAACGTTAAATTAAAACAGGTTTAGTAGTTTTATGCAATTTTTAAAATTTTCGAAATATTTTTTTAAATACATTTTTTAACTTAAATTCGAAGAGCAATTACCTTTTTTAGATAGAATTAATTTTTTATCCATTTATGGTACATTTTTCATTATCCTTTAGAATTTTTATGATCTTCAATTTTATTAAAAAAAAAAAATTAAGTCTTATTTACAATGAAATATTTTTAAGCTATTTTATTGTAGGCGAATTCCAGAAAAACCGCAAAAATTCTGAAATTTATTCCAGATATTTCCAACGCCTAGTTACCTATTTAGCTGAAGGACATATAATTAATTCAATTTTAATGGATTTTAATAATATAAATGAATTCTTAAAAATATTCAGGCAAAGTGAAAAAAATTTTTAAGCTATATACTTTCCACAGGATTTAAATTAACAAAAATATATTGGGCTAGGCGAATTCTTTTTATAATAAACCAATACAAAAAAATCATGAAGGATTTGTATTCAGATATTTCAGTAGTAACTGAACTGTGCCAACATTTAGTAACATACCAATCCATTTGAAGGATGGGATCAATTAATTCAGTATTTTAATGCATAGAATTTTACAAAGAATCATACAAGAACATGAACCAATAATCGAAATTCAATAAAAATATTCCTTTAGTAACTTTAACGAATCCGTGAAAAAAAAATCATGTTATTACAAGAACATCAACCAAATTCCATGTTCACCAATATTCAAAGTCCAATAAGCAAAACCAATCCGTGTAGCAGAAGTTAGTTAAATTATTACAAGAACTTTAACCTGTTTAAATAGCTGCGATTATATTAGAGTTCAATAAACACAGTAATTCATGGATCAGAAATTAATCACGATGTTATTAGCACAATAACGAAGCAGCAAGAGTATTAAAGTTGCCTATAAAATTGTAATAAAAAATTGCAAAAGAAAATTTTTTAATAACTAAGTTTTCATCTAAAGCGATTATGAAATAGTAAAGCGGAAGTAGTTGTTTAAAGCGTGCAATTTGAGTTCAAATGAAATTTATTATTTTAATAACTAAAAAGCATTCAATCAGAATTATAGTTAGTTTATGCAACTATCAACCTAAGATCAAAAACATTTTATTCTGACTATTTTTGTTGCCATGAATTTCATGAAATTCATCAAATTACATAAAACCATATCTCCGTCGCAATTGTTTGAAATTATTTATTACATTTTTTTGGGAGTTTTAGCTCGGAAAAATCATACTTTAATCCACATTTTACAAAACAACTTTATTTTATAAAATCGCTGTTTTTTATGCTAGGGGTATACTAGGTAACATCTTCATACCTAGTCAACGTCATGTTCATTAATGATAGGGAACATTTATGATTGGCATTACTTCTGAATATTTCAAAGAAGCCAAATTAGGACTAATTTTTTTTTTTTTTTAAAAGGTGACTCAATTATGGCTAGATGGTCAAGACATCAATAGAAGGTTTTGTGGAGAAAGAAGTTACTAATATCAATATCTGTCTTTAAAAAATGGCTTATGAAATGGCTGCTTTGGTAGCATATTTCATTATTGTCCAACTATTTCTACTTGAGTGTTCAATACTTAGAATGTAAAAAGCGATTATGAAATAGTAAAGCAGAAGTTGTTGTTTAAAGCGTGCAATTTGAGTTCAAATGAAATTTATTAAATTATAAAATTTATATATATTATAAATTACAATATTTAAAAAATTATTTTATTCAATAAAAATTTTACTTTAGTTTATTATGTAAAGCTAATTCAAAGATATAAATAGATTAATTTTTAAGTCGAAATACTTTATTGTTCTTAAATTTTGTAAAACCCCGTACTCTGTGAAACACGAAAAAAATAAAAAAATAAATTGCTTGATGTTGCATTAATGGTTCAAAAGGAAACTTTGATGTCTATTTTGGAAAAAACACGTTAACTTTCTAGGACATAACAAAAATATTAAGTCGAAAATTCAACGGTGTAATTAAACAGATGATATACAGATTAAGGATTAGAATTATTCTGTGAAGAATTTGTTGGAATTAAATAGAATGAAAATCGCAAGGGTTGCAATAGCAGCGAGTACGAGACAGAATCCGCTAATTGTCAAAAAAAAATCAAAATTTTTTTTACTGTGATAATAACTATAACGATTACAACCTATTTAACAAAAGAAAATTTGTTAAATAGGTCCACCCATCCATACTCCACCTTTCTCAATCTTTTTCATCAATAAAATATCATAAGAGCACTTACAATTTATTCCATTTATTTCATTCTAGCAATATAAATTTTAAACTAAAAATATAAACATTCAAAATAATATTTAAAATTGCAGTTAATCAAGTTTATTTACCTAAAAAAACCCCTTACAGTTATTAATCATCTTCTGAAGAGTGCGGGCAGCATGTATCCACTGTAACTTGGTCCAGAACTTCCAAAATATATATAAATAAAATAAATAAATAAATAAAAATAAACTTAAAATCAAAAATTATCAAACATATTTATATTTAATTTCTTTATGTGTAATAAAAATAAATAATATGATTTATAAAAAACCAAATAATGAATTCGATGCATGATATTGCATTAATTAAATAAATATATCAGTACTTGGTTCATTTTTTTAATAATACAGCAGAAAGATTTTTTTTAATCCATTTTTAAAAATATTTGTTTACGAATATGTGTACAAGCTTACATCCCAAACAAGCTTGTGTAGTTAATATTTTATTTACTTACACCACATCTATTTTGTTGAGGGAATTTTAAAGTGGAACTTCTTTGAGACAAAATATATCGTAGAAATAGAAAATATTACATGGTTATCATCCTGCATCTAGGCTGGCAACGGTCTGTTCTTTTACTCTGTTAATAAAATAGAAAACCCTACATAAAATATTTTCTAATATTTATATGCTTACTTTTTTTATTAAACTTCAGTTTTTCTTTGTTTTAATTTTTCATAGAAAACAGAAAAACGTTCACAAAAATTTCAAATTATATTTTTTAAGTATAATGGTGATGATAATACATAAAGAAGTGGACCACTAGAAAAGCTTCTGTGGGGCGTGTTCTATGCATCTTTAATGAAATCTATTTTTTTAAAAACTTTTTCCGCCTAATGTTATAATCAGAAATGTATCTCCAAGTTATTAAGAAACATTTTATTTTGACATGTGCTTTGACAGTAACTAGATAAAAACAATCCACGGCTGCATTAATATGTTATTATGAAAAGGATCAAGAAGATTAATTTTTATTAGATTTAAAACCGAGTGATCCTTATCAATTTGAAGTTACTTGCTGATAATTTTGAAGTTTATATCAATTCAAGTTTATGCTTATCAAAAGGTTCTTCTATATATTTATTGACTTTTCAATTACTTAAGATAATTTAATTTGTATTTTTGAAACAAATCATGTAGCGCAGTTAGAAAATCGTCTTATTTTAGCATACATTAAGCCATTTTACTTAAAATTATTTTTCCTTTATCTTATGCAAGTAGAATATTATCTTATAGTTTTGACAGAAATGTATTTAAATTTCGTGTTTTTCGAAATTTAAATTTTTACCTTACAAAAATTATGCGCGTTGCAAAAACATATTTAATAGAAATCCTCTTTAATTTCCTCTTAATTAAAAAGTCCTTTTTTATCTATTTTCACATTACAACGCAGAATATATCCTTGAAGTTTAATAGTAATTATAATTACCAAATATCAAATTATCATGCAAGAATTATGTAGGAATCTAAATTACAAATTACATCAAGAAAAAAATTATAATTATAATTTCCGTTTGAATTTGTAGGGAAAAGGATTCATAATTAACATAAGAAATGGATTCAAAATTTTCCTTTCATCTTCTGTAGAGAATTCCTAATGGAATTAAGAATGATGAAAACACCAGAATATAATTATGGCTTTTTTTTTCCAAAGAACCATTGTACTTTTTCAGGAAATGCAATTTAAAGAGGCCTAGTCATCGAACAAAGCTGTACAGATATTTAATTCTACATTTTCCCGCTACATCATCATCCAGCTTTCTTTAACGATTCAGCCATTCTTTATTGTTTTTTTTTTATTAACCTCTGAACTTGTTTCTCCTTGAAGAAGAGATTCAAACTCTTGAAGGTAAAAAGTTGTTTAAATAAACCTACCTTTCCAAAATAGTGAGAATTTTTAATTTTTTCTGCGTGATTCACCTATGAAAATTTATATTATTATTATTATTATTATTATGAAATGTTCTTGTGTCTTAATCTAATGTATATATTTTTGTTTTCATTGATATGTACCAGCATTATGTTAGTGGAAAGTTTAATAATATCTTAAAGTCATTTGGTTTTCTGTGCAACAACAGCAATAAAGTTTATTAAAATAATAATCTATTCTTTACTACAAAATTAAAATTATTTTTCTACGCCATTGGTTCTTAACCAAGAATCCACTATCTCAATGGGAAATTATGGGATTGGTGAATGAGGTCAGTTAGCTTGGACGACAAAAAGCAACATTATCTTTATTTTTCATCATAATTCGTAATGAACAGCCCAGGATGGGCCATTTCATCCGAGTATGATAAAATTTTAAAAAATAATTCAGTTAAATTTAGTTAAATTAGATTTACTTAGTTGGAAGGAAGTTCTTGTGTTTGAAGTAAAACATTTTTAAAGCCTGAAATTAATCACATGTAAATTATATTTTATTAAAAGATTTATTTTTGATATAAAACAAATGTTGTAATTGCATTGTTTTCCAATCGGTTTCTTACAATCAAAATATATTTATTCATTCTGCGGAAGTTATAATTCTCCTAAGAATCAATTTTATTTCGACATATCAAACAAATAAAAGGAAATTTAATATCTTCAGAATATCTAACTCAAAACAATGATGAAATGATCTACACTTCATCTCTTGTATCTAACCGGAAGTCCTTATCAATACTTATGATTATTTATATTTCCTTTTATGCCTCAGATTAACAAACTTAGCATTTATAAAAGTATTCTAAATGGCCTTTCACTAGGAAATTATCCGCAATCGATTTAAGTGATGAAAACTCAAGGTTGTTATGACTATTATTTATTATGTTTGTTGTTTGAGAGTTTCTAAACCAATGCAGTTTTACGATAAAATGAGTTCGTCAAGTAGGTTATAGTTCAAGTCGGTTCCATTGTTCTAAATAGACCTTTGGTGAAATCTTCACCTTTTATGACAGTTAAACAAACATAAGGAGTCAAATTGGGATTAAATATTCAAACTATCTTCATAATGTATTGTCCTTTAAATCTGATCCCACCTGACTGACAGGAAATGGAAAATTTTCACCCAGATTTCCATTTTAAAAGTTTTTCTGTGGAATTTAAAAGTAGGCGTCGAGTTTCGAAATGACACGAAAACTGCTTTTTACATGTCAATTTTAAACTTCCAAAAGATTTGTCTCGAGTTTGCATTTCAAAATGCAGCTATAGAAACTAATTTTACTCATACTTCCTGTGTCAAATTAGGTTAGTTTTACATAAAATAATGCAATATGCTTTAGTTAGATATATAACCTAACAATGCGCAATTCATAAGCTGTTTCCACACGCTAACCACTTGAGATTATTCGCTATTAGGATGACTGATATGAAGCAAATTCTACGTTACCTAGACTGAACTACGAGGAATTTATTATACTGTCTCAATGCTTTACCATCATAATTTTGAACCGACATCCCTTTGGGGGTAGATACTTAAGCAGCATTCATCTCTAATGAACCTAATTGAAGGGTTTCCCTGATTACTGCACATTTAGAGAAAACATCCCTAGTATTGACACAAAAGTTTGTTAGCTTTCGTTCTTTAGATTTCGAGGCGGGATCCCCTAGTTCGAAAAACCAGATCACTCCTATAATATATTGTATTTCCTATTATACAATATTTTATTTATACTAAGTGTTACTATACATTATATATATAATATAATTAAAGGATATATTAAGGTATAATAACAATGTTTTATATTATAAGAAATATGATATTTACTGACGTATTTATTTATTAATATTTATAAGCTTTGCTAGGAAAAAATATGAATGATGAATAAAACGCAAAGTGTAGAATATATATATGTATATAGATAAATGTTCTGAATCCGTTTTACAATCTAATAATCGTCATGTCACTACACAGTAATCATTGATGTGTGTTAGTTTTAAAATTCGTTGTTTTTTTGAAAAATTATAATTTTTATTTAATTAAAAAATGGAATAATTTAATTTTTTAGCTTTTCAGAAATTATATTGTAAATATTAATACTTGTACAGCTATTATATCATTACGGTTAAGCGTCCAGTTTGTTCAGAGACTTGACAACGTTTTGTTAGACTTTTTGTTTAGAGACTTTCTGACAAAAAAACCAGAAATATTTTAAAAGAAACAAATTGAAATTTTATTAATTATTTGTTAATTTTTTCAGTTTTTCCCAGTTCCAATAAATTCGTTGTCATAATAACACGGAGTACACATTCCAATCATTATAACAAAAAATATTAGGTCCTAATCGGTCAAATGGTTTTCGAGAAATTTGAGTTTTACATAAAACGAACAATGTATACTTGTATTATTTATTTATAAAGTTAACCAGAGTGAGTTACAAGCTTACGTTACATATTTCAACATGTTTTTATTTATTTAATATACAAAATAGATATATTTAATTTTGTAGAATTTAAAAACTATGCATTGGATATTTGACATTAATCGAAAAAAAGTATTTTTTAATGATTTATTCAGAACTTTGACTAAAGCATAAATTTATTTTTAATTTGTCTTGAATTGTTTTAATTTGCTTATAATTTGTTTTTGACCTTTCATGGAAAAAAAAATGGGAAACAAAAGTTGTTTAATGAAAAAACTAAAACAAAAAATAAAAATTTTATGTGCAGCATGTTTTATGTATCAGCATGATCATTTTATTACCTTCTCAAATTTCTATAAAAATATTAAAGAAATATTTAATGAATTTTATATCATATATCTTTATATGCATTATATGCATAGATCGAATTCATTCCGCATAAAAACTAATAAGGATATACACGATTTAAAAGTATTTCTATTATTATTATATTTTAAAAATGACACTATTTATTTCATATTCTACAAATTCATTTTAATACTTTCAGAAATTCATTGAAAGAAATAAAAGTGAGAAAAATTTTTATTACTAATTTTTTTTCTAACTGCTTTTGAAATTTTGTTTATGTTATTCCATTTAAGACATCCTGGTAAACAAATCCAAAAACTATCATTGGTTTATAATAAAAAATTAAAGAGATCTAAAATTTAATTTTCAAACCTTTTATCTTCTCCCCCTCCCTCCCCATTGACAAGAGGACATACTGTCATCTCCGTGACTTCTAATAAGTTAAATTAATGACATATATAATAAATGATATATATAATAAATATATATGAATAATAATCCATTTTTTTTTTCCAAATAATAAAATAATTAGAATATTATGTTCTGAAATATTGGTTTTAATACTTGAAATAAATCAATTTGTGTAGTGAAAATTAGTAATAAACGGATGACGTTTTTTTGCGTAAAAATTTAATTTTAAAACATAATTTTATTTACAAAAATATTTTCAGTTCCTTAGAAATATTTCTGAATTCTCATTTCATAGAAATCCAAACAGGAAGAGCATTTTTCCATAAATACATTTTTTGTAAAAAATCAGGAATTCCTTGTCATATATCCAAGACTTGTATGAAAATTAGGTTAATAAGTTTTTCTCAAATATGAAAATAATTATCTGAAGAGAATGCAATCAATTTAAACAATGGATATTTTTCTAAAGTGCACTTTTCATCGTCATAGGAAATAATTGTAAATAATTTTGAAATTGATGACGAGAAAGGCATTAATGGAACATTTAGTTTTTCACATTTTTATTTTTTTTCTAACTAACTTGCGGTAGTTTATTTTTATCTGTGGAAAATAGGTCATACTCAACAGTTGAAAAACATAATATTAAAATGAAATATGGGTTTTAAGTAGAAAACATAAAAATATTTAATCACCAAAAGATAACTCCGTGAAAAGATTTTTAAATTTATTGTTATTATTTTATCCGTATTAATAATCTTTAAATCAATTCTTAGTCGAAATAAATTTTATTTATAACAGTAGAAAATTTATTTCAAAATTTTCAGAAAATCGATCATTTTATCTATTGAAACTGTATTGAATTTGTTGATTACTTATTATCGAAAATTTCATTGAATATTAAAAATAATTATGTTCTGAAAATAAAATGTATTATTTATATGAATGTATAATATTCAATTATGCTAATTAACATATTATTAAAGGGGTATTTGCTTTTTAAAGATTTTTTAATTAATTAGAAAAAATACATATATCGACGTATCAATATTTGAACAACTGTTTCGTTTAAAAAAAATTGAAAAAAAAAAAATCAAAATTTATTAATAGTTTATGTGTTAAAATGTTTAATTTAGATTTATAGTTTAACATAAATTTAACTGTAATTTATGTTAAACAATAAATCTGTAAATTGTTTGATTAATAATGCTTGTTTATTATTTGATAAAAATTTTGAAATATGCTTAAAAAAATTAAATATAGCAAATTGATAATTCTATTTTTCTATTAATTTCATAAATTAAAATATATTTATTCAGGGTAAATTTAATATGTTTATGCAATATGATAATATAGTTAAACAAGCAATATTGTTGCTGTAAATTAAAAAAACAAAATTTATTTATATAATCTTATTTTGTTTGATTTTAATAAAGAAAACATTTGCATGGAAAACAGCAAATTATTTATTAAAAATATATAGTTAGATATATATAGATATCACACAGTGCTTTAAAATGTTAACGAATTATTATGACATATATTTTTGTAAAATTAATATGTTACTTTACTAAAATTCTGAAAATATAAATAAATGTCAAAAAATGGAACAAAATTTTACAAAATAATAGAAACGATTCGAATCTTTATGAATTCGTGTGAAATATATTTCTTCATTCGTATGACAGACGACTTCAATCGTCTTCATTTTTCATTCGTCTGACAGACCAAAGTTAAATTTTTATTGAAAGTGTTAACAGATTTACGAATTTTATGAGTCATCTGAATACACTAAAAATATTTTCACATTGAGCCCATCACAAATAAATATTTCGCATTAAAATTTTTCTAGAAACTGCGAAAACATGCTATATTATACAGAGTGGCAAAAATGTAAAGGAAGATTGAGGAGATCTAAATAAGCAGATTTTGTAAAGAAATCTGTGAGGAGAAATAGCGCGTGTAAGTACTAGCAAGTAAGGAAAATATAAACAACAGATAAGTGAGAAAGTTAGAAAATCAAAACAAAAATTTAATCATTAAACTTTTTGCTATAAGTGATCGAAAAAGCGTCTTAATGTAGAAAGTTTACTAGCAGTAATTCAAGAGTGCATGGAGTGGCGGATATTACCAAAAATGTAAGAGATGTCAACACCGTTTTAAGCCACATGCACGGCGTCTTTTAACAGAGATACCCTTCCAGATCATCTTTTCGATCTTTCTTCAGGTGTACGCACGCGAATGTGGTTCCAGTACGATGGAGCACCAACTCACTTCAGCGACCATGATAACCACATTTGACATCCATGAATTCCTTCTTCTAGGCGCACATTGCGAGCATACCCTACAAAAGTTCTATTTAGTCCGAAGAAAATCAAACCAACAGACTGTCAGTAACTTATAGAAATATGCTGGTCATATCTGACATATTTGCTAATATACGCCAGTCTGAATTAATCTCTAATCTTGAATATCTCTTTTCAGCATCTATTGTAAAATGCTTGAACATTATAATGTTTGCTTCTTTTTACTTTACCTGTCTTACTTGTTGTACATATCTTTTTTTTATGTGCCAGCACATAAATGCGCTAGTTTTACAGACTCATTCCATTATCTTCCTTTTGGTCTCCTCTGCCTATTTTTGCATTTTTTTGCTATATATTTCAGAAACATTATATATATAGTATAATAAAAAATTACAAATCAATTACTTATTTATTAAAAAGATTTTGAAAAAAAAACTTACTCACTAATAAGAATCACTTACAAAAATTTGAATAAAATGCACATTATTATATTGCATATCTGTTTTTTTCCAAAAATGGATTTTTAGAAATCCAGATATTACTACTGAGCAAATTACTTGAAAAATTTTATATTAACATATGATAGCCCATTGTGTTATCTTATAATGATGGTGTTTTAATGGATGCAGAACATTTCGCTATACGTTTTCCATTAATGCCTATAAAATATTAACATGCTAAGCCAATCAATTTAGATTTGAATTAATATATAAGCACCCACATTTAGACATTTTAGAAAATCTCTTCGAACACTTTGCATTGGAAAGTATGAGAATTTTAAGAGCCAAATACGACATCGAAAATTCCATGTCTATGCTGGGGATGGGGAAGTTACAGCCATAAAAAATCTTTCATATAGTTTAAAGGATCAACGTGCGACACTACAGGGTCTACTATTTAAATGTGTGTTTACCATGAAATAATAATATTTTAATAATCATCGAAGAGTGCACAAAATGAATACAAGAGATGGATGTTAAAAAGCATTAGCACTACATAGTGCATGAATAAATAAAACACTACCAAATAGCCAAACTCAAATCTTCAACTTCAATATGAAATATTTTTTTATATATTTAGGCACTAAATTTTGTAAAAGGACTGCACAGAAACTGTAAAATTCACACATTCAACACATTTTATTTGTTAAAAGAATTCACTTGATTCCATTCTAATGACAGAAGCTTTCATACTTTCCTTACGGCAATTCTAAGCTCAACATTTTCTCTTTGTTCTAATGGAAGATAAATACATTCATACAAAATATCTACACACCCGCACTTTAATTTAAAACGGGGGCAGTTATCGCCATAAACGCGATGCCCAGGTATAATAAAAGGGTATTGGTGGCTTTTTGGCTACATGGTGATGTCAGTTACAGCACCACCTGGCGACAAATAGTGGAATTAGTGTTTCTATCCCCAAAAAAAGTACCATAAAGGGAAAAATGTCAATCGCAATGTTGTCCAACGTCTATAATATTTCAGACTTATCACTCAATAAGTCTAAAAACAGAGAGTGTAAAACGCATATTTGGTAGCTATTTCTTAAACTTGTAAAGCTACAAATCACGGACTAAAAGAAGAAAAGCCGATCTTTTGAACAAAAGATTAGCTGGTCTAAAGTATGGTTCCAACATTATGACACCACACCGTTTAACATAAAATATAAAGCCATATCTTGTGAAGGCATTTCAGTTTCAATTTATCAAGGATAGTGTTTGTGTAGAATTGTTTCCATTTAATCAGACACTTTTTATTGGAATACTTCAAACAGTAAGTGTATGCGACCGATCCAATATCATTGAAGAGTCTTAAATAACTTATTACTGATAATAATGCAGCATCTCACCTAACATACTTCAAAATGTGCAGCATAAAATTAAAAAATAATCCAGATAGGTATTAAAGCTGAAGGAGAGCATATTGAAATCTAAAATAAAGATATCTACTGATAACTAGTTGTTCTTTTTACCTTTCTAAAGTATTTTCGTGTTGAAAGAGTGTTGGAAATTGCGAACAAACTAACCAGCATTTTACACGCTTTGTTCATTGTATCTTTGTATCATTTCATATCAAATCAAAATCGCTCAAATGAAAAACGCTTTTCAAATTATAATTGAACTTTTCTTGTATAAAGTATCGTATTCAAGATATGAATGCTAACTACGCAGTTTTTAGTCAAATGGCGTTTGTTATAATCGATCTCATTGTGTAGCGCATAGCCACTTTGTTATATCAAGACACTAGGTTTATGACAAGTTCTCCCGTTGGTCTCAAGCTAAGGTAAGTACAGGACTTCAGTAAGCACCGTGTATAATTTAGTTATATAACTATATATATTGAAATAACAATTTATAATTATTCTACATTTGCCAAAATAATCAAACAGAATAACAAACTTAAGAAAACCTTTTTTTTTCATTATTATAGCATCATTTTCAACGCTGTTTTCTAATGTAGGTAAAGGTTTCCGTAAAAGCTTCTTACAGATTCTGTACTGTACAAATTTCTTACAGTATTCTGTAAAATTTTGATATTGTAATCAATAAAATGAATGGCTCTATCTATAGAATATATTGAATTCAACTGACTTTCTTGAAAACCCAACTTTGCATTATTGACAGCTTGCTAACGATTTCTCATCTAGTGAAGAGATTCTGAGAAATATTTATTTTACCAAGTTAGATAAAAATCTAATTTGTAATTAATTAGCCTGGAGACAAATATCTAGTCTAAATATAAACGTATCTCATTACTAGTTAACTTGGAGACAAACACCTAGCCCAATGCAAGTTTATCTTGTAAGCAGTTAGCCTTGAGACAAACACCTGATCTAGATACAAACATAATTTGAAATGATTGATGCAACTATAAGTGGAATAAGCTCTAAATGAGGAACAGTATGGATATGTCAAAGGATATGATAATCGCACAATTTGTCTTTATGGATTAGTGATTATGTGTACTATCTAATATATAGAAGAAGACGATTATTCGATTCCTCTGATGATGCAATCTGGAACTGTTTTGACAAATGAGCAGATTTGTAAGAGGTGGCAGAGAGTCTCACATCAACAATCAAAATGTCTAGTTGAAATTTTTGTTTTTTCTCCTATAAAATACGCAAACCAACGGTACTTCTGAATACATTACTACAGCGCACAACTAACGTTCTAAAATATGAAATATTTTTAGGTAGCCATGTTCTAAAAAACTACTTTCACAAACCGAATGCGGTATTCACCATCTTAACAAATTTCAACAATCCAAGGTCTCCTACCTATTTTTAATTATTTACACTTCATGTTATTGCTTTTTTTATAGTCTTACGAATCTGGTCAAATAGATTATATGAGGCATTAAACAAAAACACCAGCATTCATAAGTGACATGTAATTCTTTAGGGTTTCACCTTTTCTCATAATGTGATTTTTCAAAGAATGTATATTTATAGGCGCATATGTACAATAGCCTTCAATTATCCCAGTTAGAAGTGGGAAGACTGTAATTACTGAAATGCTTTCATTTAACTATTTTAATCAATCTTTGATTTGAATAGAAACACAAAAAATATTGTTTTGAAACTATCAGAATATACGTGACTGGCATAACATGATTGCTACTTTATCCTTAAACATGATCTAGGCAAGCAATTCTTAGATTGAGTTGCTACATTTTATTTAATAAAAGAAAGATAAATGTTATACATTTCTTAACTGCAAGTAATAAAGGTATAAAAAGTGCGTCTCGAAAGACTTCAACACTTAGAATGATTTAAAGGAATCGTTATTTTTATAACTTCCTTGTACCCAATTCAATTATAGGTTTATAGACTTTTATTTCTGGCGAAAGGCCTACAATACTTTAAATTTTGAAGTATTAACCCATAAACATAAAATTTTATTTAAGATCAGAAGGTCACATTGCATTATGTCGTAAAATTCATATACTGTTGTAATTAGTAATAACAGTCAGACTTAAATGATTTTGTTTTTTGTTTTATTTCTCAGTACATTGTTTCGAAGTCTGTTTGATTTTATAACATCCTTAACGCTTTTGAACCAAGAAGGTTATTTCCAAACTGCTCTAATGTTAACTTGTTTTCTACTTTTTAAAACTCATTATGCTATTTTTAACACATAAGTAACATTTTAAATTATATGCATTTCTAATGAGTTTCAAAGAAGTTCCAACTACCAGAAATGCACCAAAAGAAGATAGCGTTTTGTTAAAAAAAAAAGTTTGACAGCTGAAAATGTGAAGCCTATTGGAGTAAGAGATCAAATATAAAATGCAGTATGATATTGCATGCTGTAACTGAAACAAGTGCATGAGTGAAGTACAAAATTAAAAAAATGATATGACATCGATGAAAAATTATTGAATTCCTCATTATTTTCAAAAACATTAAGAGTGGATATCATAGAGTATTGTTGCTGTTATATTCTCTAAAGAAATCAAGAAGATAAAATATCGTGGTGTTTCTGAATAATATTGGCTTTGTTGATTGCCAGCTCAGAGTATAAATTCTTATCAAGGGAAAGTCCATATAATGTATGGACCAGCAGCTAGGCATTTAAAGACATGATGAGGAGAACGTCAACATCAGAGCAGTTCACACAGTCACTCAATCAACAGAAATTTTATTTTTGTGGGGCTTCATCCTTAATCTTGTGAGTAGTAGCTGTTTTCTGTCGACATTAAGTTCTGTAATTTTTAAATAATGTTCATTTTTAAATAATGTTAGAAGAAAATATATGTTTAGATTTTGCCAAAGCATTTGCATCTGCATGGGAAGAAGGAATGGCAGTCTGATTCAGACTTCTGGTACTCTTCGCCAAAGAATCTACGATTTTATTAAATTCCAAATCCTCATGAGCAGGAACCCATTGCAGGATGCACATTCTATGCAAGCAATGGATTTGTTCAAAAAAAGATATAATGTTCAAAATCATACTTGAAAAACCTTTATTAAGAGCCTGCAAGGTACACCTTGAGTCAGTGAAGATAGTAATTCCATTCATTGGTTGTGATGGAAGTAGATTCAGATAAGACTCAAGTGTCTTTTGAATGGCAAGCAGTTCAACTGGGAAGTTTGATGCAATTTTTCCAGTATCGGTAGCAATGAGTATTATTGTTGATGAACTAAAAAAAAAGTAAAATCATCAAATAACTTTTAATGAAATAGACACAAATATGGGATTTGCTTGAAAGAAGAAATACGTGAGTGATGTTTGGTCAGTCGGAAAACCACCATAAGAAGTTTTGCCAAGAAAAGTGAAGAATTGAAGAACTGCAGAATTGTGCAGGCTATACAGAAAAAAAAATGAAGTTCGTTTCATTTGCTCAATAAATAATTTCTGTAAACATTTTCTGGGGTTTTATTTGACTGACCTCGTACATTAATTGAAGATATTTATGAAATATTAAAAACACACGCCATATCATTCTAATACAGGCAACTAAAATATTTTAATTTCTGAAAAATTCACACCTGATATATAATGTTAATCAATCTATTATACTGTTTTCTGTTCTGTAAAATCACCTAACTTTTCGGAGAAAATCTAAGCTGAAAAATTTAATCACTTTAAGAATGTATAATTTCATAATTCTTTTGCAATAAACCACAATTTGCTGTTTATCATTTATTTAGATTTCTGTTGAAATAAATTTGCATTGCTTAATACTTTTCCTATAAATAATTCAGAAGTAATTAAGGATTGTATACAACATTTCGAGATAAAGAATAAAACATGTCATCAAAATTAATAGAATTGATATCCGTGCTTATAAATATTACTATACGTACCTAATGGATGAAATATTAAATCAAATTATACACACTGTTATCAGATATGAAACAAAATCAAATTGTATGAAAAATATGAATGTTCAGTAATTTATTTCTTATTAACAAAAAAATCATAATAAAATGATTAAGTGATTAATAAATCATGATATCTTAACAGAATGAGTAATTTGCCGTTGCACTTTTATTTTAAAGAACATTAGAACAAAAAATAATCAGAAAACAAATTCTTATTTCCACATTTGTGCTTACATCAACTCGGAGTTTATTATTTATTTCATTTCAGCATAAGAAGTAAACAATGCTCAAAGATAAATATTAAAAAAAAAAAAGTTATAATATGCAACCAGTAAGGAGGTTTTTACGTAATTTATCATCGTATGTTAAGCTAACCACTAGTTATCTTATTACAAAGATATTGATTGTCGCAGTATTTATTTTTTACGTATTTAGAAAGAATGAACAAATGTAAACAACAATAAAATTTTTTTTTTTTTCTTTTTTGATTTTTTTATGGAGCTGTTCTGATTTTCTATGACATTGACAAATTCAGTTAGTTAATTATTATACCTTACATTTTCACTCTATTTGCGTTCCTCTATCAAAATATAAATATTTTACGTATCAATTTTAACTTTCACTCTTTTTCTGAAACAATTTTTTTTTCTGCCATTGTCTTTCCGGGTCATCGCAAAAGACACATTAAAAAAAAAAGAACGATATCAAGACAACGAAAGTTTTCCAACCATTATAAAGCTAGTCGCAACAAATAAAGCTTAATGACCTCTTCCAAAGCACTGACCTTATGTTATAACCTTTCTTTTATTGAGAGTAATCCGGAACACCAGTTTTTTCCGATATACTCAATGGATATTACTTTCTTCGACACGCTTTTTGCGCAACCATTAGTCCAAGCTTGTACCGGTTAAGTGCATCTGGTAGTGGTGAAAACAAAGACATTGGTGAGAATTTTTCGATAAAGATTTTTGGTGAACGCCCTCATATAATCTACAGGGTTCCGTTAAACAGGTCCACCCATTGGTCACGATGGGAGACTTTGTTATAGGTGGGAAATTGTCTGCAATCACGATGCCGACTTGGTGAGAGGTTCTAAATAAAACAAATGGAATAAAACAAAGTTGCTTAACTAAATGATTGCAGAGAGGTGGTTCTAATAAAATGGTGATAAAAAAGTTCTTGTGTGATGATTATCGCAATGAAAGATGGATGTGTGTATCAAAAAAACATGAAAGGATTTTCTGCATAAGAAATCAGGAATGCACAAGTTTGATATAGGTATCCTGTTCATCTTAGAGTGTTTATGATCAATTTTGATGACAGTGTTAAAGAAAAAGAGAAAAAAACTGCCATGAGATTCTTCTAGTCGATATTGAAAAAATTATAATTTTTTAAAGTGCATATCTCATAAATAAAAAATAAGTCATTATGAGAAAGAAGATTAAAAAAATTTTGTTTCAAAATTTTTAATCTTTGCTTTGCAATTAAGTTTTTGTTCTAAGATATAGTTCATTAAAGATACTCACTAATTAAAAATTGAAAAGAAAACCCTTATATTACCATGCTGATACATAGAAATTAAAACATGTGTTGGGAAAGGGTGATAAATTACTTTGACCAACAAAATAGAAATTGATGATAATTTTTCTTAGAAATTACGAATAAGCAGTGCATTGCAATGAAAAATGTATGCATCAAAAATATCGTGAGAAACATTTGTTTTAAAAGTAGTTTAAAAAACTAATTTGACCAGTTTTCTAGAATCTTTCCCAATATATTGTGACCAGTAGGGATGCATGACCTTTAGTGCTTATGGCCTTTTTTTAATGAGAATTTTAAGAAAAAGTGGGAAAAACTACAATGAATAACGCCTTCAATTTTCAATTTTTCTTATCTATATATCTCATACATCAAAAATGAGCACTTAGAAAAAAAAAATAAAAAATTGCTATTTCGAAAGTTTTAATCTTTTATATCAACTCTGCAATAATAATTTTTGTTAGTAATTCTTTCAAAAACGATTATTCATTAAAAATTAGGATAGAACACATTGTTTTACCATGCTGATACACTGAACTTAAAATAATTTTGGAAACATAGAATGATAAATTGTTCTGTCTAACCAAATGAAAGAAAATCTGTGAATAATAGATAGAAAAACAGAAATGTGAAACAAGAAATATTGATTTCACGTTTTTCCTAAAAAAGGAATAATTACGCAATTATAATATCTTATGATTATATTATGAATAATAACGAAAAAATAACAATACGAAAAATTATTTTCACTTATTTAACTTTATTAGCTCTTTTTGCAATATATGTTATTTAATGAATCGTCACATTTCTGCGGTTTGTATTTGCTAATTGTATAATCCTGATTATAGTATAATTTTATATATAAATATCTGATAATAATTAACTATTTCGTTAACAAATATTTTGTTATACGTAACTAATTTTGTTACATTAAAATTTTTATACATATTTAACTCATAAATATTAATGTACTGAAACATATGAATTTTTCTATAAATGTTTTATATGAAGATGAAGCTTGAATGAAAGGAATAATGGAAAGGAAATTTGAAATTATTGTCTGATAAATTTTATGCATATTTATAGTTCAATATTAATTCATCCCATGTTTTTACACAAATGAGTGTCTAATCGTCAGTGTCCTGAGTGTGGGACAGACATCCCATGAGTAGTTTACTGATGGATGGAGGGAAAGGGGTAGCTTTTGTTGTGATGGATCACCTGTAGATAGATATCTGACTTGAATCCGTGTCGCTGAAGAAGGAGGGCAGTGAATTCAAGGAGAACTTTTATGCTGGAACTACACCGCATTTGCGTATCGTACGGGAGAAAAAACGAAAACTCCACCCGATAGTTCGAACTAACTAGGCAAGATATTGAACATCGCAAACACCATCGAGTCTCCTTGTTTTTTGAAATAGTATGTACAACAAAGCCTTTAACGGATTGAATCTCAGCCCTAATGCTCACCAGCAACCTTCGTTGCCACTGAACGATGAGTCGGGCTTATACACAAATTGAAGAGTCAAGTCAAGTTTTACCAGCATACACCATGGAAAGCCTGATACAATGTACCCACACTTTTTATAGCATCTTGGAATGAGTATTCCAAAGGTTAACACCTGGGGGAGAGGAAGATTCGCACCATCCTCATTGAAAGATATTCCGACTTAGTGGACTCTTCTTCGGCTTACACACGAAAACTTTCAAATAGGCTTTTCTTGTCAGTTTTTTTAGTACTTCAGAAACACAGCACGCTATCCATCAGGCCCCTCCGGTTACGAGTTCCTACAATAATAAATTAAAAACAGCGCTTTTGTGGATATTACTACCACAGATTTAGTGGGATTCTTTAAAAGCGAATTTTATGTCTTTTATTGCTGTGCAAAGAATATGCTCGTCTAGCGATCCTGATCGTTCAAGAACATTTATCATCCTGAACTAATGAATATTTTTAAAGGAGTCAAGAGCGAACATCTGCTGAGGTTGAAGGCTTCAGGAGATATTTCTTTTGCGGTCATGGAGAAAATCGTGCTGCTCGTTACCGGTCAATAACTTTGCCTAGTGGTTCATTTTACTTTCGCTGCTAGATTTTAAATCTTTACAAATGTATTGGATATTAGTTAAATCGTTGTATATAAAACACTTAATCAAATATAATAAAATGCCTATAGGCTTATTAAAATGATTTTAAACACGTGTTTTGAACTTTTGTATCCTCGGGCTATTAAATAAAATGCCAGAAAGATAATGTTTAATATCTTCAAATTCATATCTTCCAGCAAATTCTAATCCTTTGATATATATTATTTATACTATTGAAAATCGCTAATGTTCTCAATATGTGTATTCGATATAGTTTCTTAATTGTGTACAAACATTTATCTTCATATATATTTTCAATCGTGTTTTCCAAATTATATTTAAGCCTCTTAAAGAAAAGTCATTGTAGAAGAAAAGCCTTCCACAGACATATATATAACTAAAAATCGCTGAGAGGTATATATATTTAAATAAATTTCTAGACCAAAATAATTTAAATATATTTTCAGCAAATGCAGAATTAAGAACTTATTTTTGATCATTTTTTGTTAAATAGATAATTTAAAAATTAGTTTTGTGTTAAATAGATATATAATGAATTCAATTTATTCTCTAAAAATTAACCTAGTAGCCAAGTGGCAAAGCATTCAGTTTGTGATCTGGGAGTTTGATTTCGAATTAGGTGGGTGTGTACGTTGTAGTCACAGCTTTCAGAAAGGAATTAGATTATAGTAACTTCTGTAAGCATCTCATATTAACTGGGGAGATTTAACGAGTTTCTTCTATATGACTAGCATATCAGGGCAGATAATCATACAAGTCCTCCAAGAATGTAATACTATGGAGTTTATACATGCACAAAAAGCTTTATAATCTCTCCTAGTCCTCTTAGCCCTGAAATTATAAAAAATATATAATTTTTACTTATTCTGAAAAGAAATGAGCCAAAACTTTTTTATTATTTCTGACTTGATGTCTTATAACTTTTTCGTAATACCATCAAACAACCAGATTTGAGAAAAGGAGCATTAAATTGTTTTTGTCCCTTTATTTGACAATCGCAAATATAATAAAATCTGATACATAAAAGGAAAAAAAATGACAATATACTGCATTTTTAAGGAAAGTGTACATTTATATATCGAAAGAAGATATACAATAATTATAACTTAAGAAGATGAACTAATTATAAGAACGTTTATTTAAAAATATAATTTATATCATATTTATCATTATTTTATAAATATAATATATATGATATATTACATTATTTTAAATACATAATATCATCATCAAAATCTTTAAGCTCAAGTTTTTTTACAGAAATTTGATTATTTTACAATCATTAAATACCAAAATTTTATTGATTTTATTCAAAAATGAATTTTTGCAATATTATTTTAGAATAAAAATTACTCATGATTTTCGTTTATTTCGTTACATTTTTATTCAAATATATTTCTAACATAAAATGATATGATAAATAAATAGGGGAGAAAATTTTTTTTTTTTCTTGACAAAAGGCTGCAAAAATTTCAATATTGTTTTTAGAAAATTAATGATTTTTAAGCATATTTTTTTTCAACCATCATTCTTGAAAATCAAGGTTGCAAATCTTTTTTGGAATGAGCTTACATAAAGACAAGCTGTATGTACTACATTCATTTCTGACAGTTTAGTGTCACTGTAAAAATAATTGTCATTCTATGCAAAAATTTATCTTGAAATGTTATTCTTTAAGTAATAATAAGATTTCTTCAAATAGATTGTTTTACAAAATTTAATTAGAGGTTAATTTAGCTTCAAACATTGACCAATAGTAAAATACATAGCAAGCAGACAGAGGGGGGTTCAGGTTTAAATCAGCAGCTTGTCCATTGCCATCACTGTTTCAGAAATAAATTAGAATACGCTGTGATGATCGTGACTGCATATGAAAAGCATTTCCCGCTATAGGCTGCCAGATGGGATTTCTCTGTATTATCTCTCAGACGACATACAACTTAGTCAGTTGTTACTGTAAAACCTGCTCTTGGAGAATAATGTTCTTTCCATCATCTTTCCATGGCGAACTATTCATAGCGTACATTAATGGAATACGTGATCGACGATACACACACACGCATGCAAATGAATATTTTCTAAATATTAAAAACTCATCTTTAAGATAATGCGACTATTTACTGCACATGGTTTACTTCTTATATTGTGAAAGAAAAATCCATACCAGCAACGAAATAATTTGTAATGATAGAAATGACCAGTTGACCAATGGGACATAGTATATAGGCAGTTTCAAGTTCACATCCGGTGACGGCATCCTTTGCCTGCCTCCCCAATTCAAAAATGAGAATATTTCGATTGGATTTGTAACAACGTGTGTAAACGTCTCGCATCAATAGTCAAACTGCCAGAGAGGAATTTACCAGGTTTTGACCATTTCGACAATCAAATGCAGGGTAATTACTCGTACAAAATCCTTCAGAAAGTTATACCCTCCTCCCCCCCCCTTCCATTGTGACATGTTATATGACATACATAAGTGAAAGGACAGGCTCACCCGATGTGCAGTAACAACAACAAAAAATGATATTTTGGTTAGATTTATATAATTTCAATTACAATTTTTCCAGTTCCGATAGTTTTCGAATGATTATACAGTAAATTTCATATGTAATAAAACAAACCCGTTGCTTATTAAACCCCTCGCATATTAAACTATTTAGGTTTAGTTAAGAGTTGAAATTACAATTATTTTTCTACAGAAAGTTGTTTGTTATCTATACTTGACCTGGTGGAAAGTGAATTCTGTGAAGAATCGTTCCGAAACAGAAAGTACCTAAAGTATCCGGGAAGCGAAATTGAACGGAAGGTTCACGTGTATACTGGTGAATGCGCATGATAAATCTGTAGACTGGAAACACTTTTCAGGATCATGATGGCCGAGTGACTAGCGCTCTGGCGCTCAGTGCCGCAGACGTGCCATGGGTGCCTGTACTGGTTTGGAATCCATTTTAAATAGAAGGTCCCGATCTAACATGACTGTAGGGCTGATAACCCTATCCAATAAGAAGATAAACATCTCCTGTCTCGAAATCTGCCAGTAGGCAGACTGTATTGGCCCACCACGGGGCTATTAAGCCAACGAAAAAGATGATGAAGAAGGAAACAGTTTTTGCTGGACTCGAGGGGGGTGGAAAAGGAGAAAAAGTTAGTTAACTTCTCATTATGTCTGCAATATGGAAATGTAGTGCCCATCCAATCGAAATATCACATATAAAATTAATCAATTAACATATTAACAATTTCTTAATTCCATAAGAAATAATTAAATTATATTTATTAAGTCTAATAATAAGAACTATTCACTGGTTTGACATGTTTCAAAATTACTATATTTAAATTTCTATTTATAGGCATGTGACACCAACTAAATCAACAATATAAATACAGCCTTTTTTTAGTTACTGTTAAAGTTCCTCTAAAATTAATAAAAAAAAATCCTTTTGCATTCCAATCCCACAATAATAACAATTTCAATTTTTTGCTCCGTTTGGTCCATTTCTGCATCTCAAGTTGACAGGTTATTAAACGAATAGACCAATTTACTAGAATATGAAATGTCAATCACCAACTTTTATGCACTCGCTCAAAATATTTCTCCTTGATATGCTCATTCAAATATGGCCTTAAAAAAGAAACAATATTATGGTTATTATGGTTAACGTTGCTTTTAGTACTTACAAATCGCTCTCGTAAAGCATGTTTAATGTAATCAGCTGTCGAAATTGGATACAATGAAATAGCTTTTTAATAAAGAGAAATCATAAATACTTTCAAAGTCTACGAGTTATTGTCGAAATCGGATTTCACGCCTGGTGGTGCGTAATCGTTTCGAACCGAAACACCTTTTCATTTCGTTTCTTTCATTAAATCATGTTTAAGCACATAGGTGGAACTCCTTATTAATGAAGGATTAGCAAATCTTTTGGAATTTTTGCTTCTGCTCCGATGCTCCAGTTGTTAATATTCAATTGACTTCCGCAATCGCATTTATAATTACTTTAGGGAAGTTTTTATTAATGTCTCATATTAAGTCATTCGATTGTTTTTGTGATTTTTTTCTATTATTATTCTATTTTGAGATTTAATAAAGAAATAGCAAGAAGAATTAGATTGGCTGTTATATTTATAAATTAATCACTATTTAACTAAAATGAATCAATAATAATAAGTAGTAAATAAATAATAAAATTAATATTCATTTAATAACAACATTTTTTAAATTTTTTTTTCAATGAAGAAATTCACATTCTCTGCAATCCATCCATAAACCCATTTTGTTCACATGTCTATGAGAATTCTCTATTCCATTGTATCAAAGTCAACTCATGGATAGGGGGCGGTGTAATGAAAAGTGTTCCCCCTTCGATTTTAATGGTCATAACATGCGTCAATACGAGATTCTTTGTCATATTTCTAACGAGTCTACACAATTTTCTAAGTAATCCAAGCCACTAACAGAATTAAATTTACGTGTTCTATTCCTGTGAAAGTGGAAGTGTAAGCGTATAAAATCATTGAATTATAAAATGGTGCACTTTTAAAAATCTAGTGTAATAATCGTTTGAATAAAGAAAATTAGGAAAATGATGAAAAAAAAAAAAATGTTTATTTTATATTTTAGATCATTATATGAAATTACATTTTATTATGTGAAATTACATTTATTATGTGAAATTACATTTTCTTATGAAATTATTCTTTATATGAAAAAGTTAAAAATCAATTCTATAAAGCTACAGAAAGTTGAATTTTTAAGTCACTTACATAGAATATTAAAGATGAAATAATATAAAATAGTTTATTTTTATAATAAGAATAATATAATATATTATTTCATTATGATATATATGCATATAATAAAGTAATATATTAAAATAATTGTCATATGAAAGTAATTTTTTATAATTCATTAATAATTAATTATGTGCCTAATATTTGTTTTAGTTTTTGTTGTAAAAGGCATACCATGGTATTGATTATTAAGATCCTCAATCAAATGGTCTCAATATTTTGTGATTGTTGATTTTCCTAATTTTAAATAAATATATGGAGAAAATTAATCAATGGATTGTAAACAATGATATATCACAATAAAATTAAAAAATAAATTGTTATATTTTAAAAAAAATACATATAAATCATCTAGAATTTTATTTTGGAAGTAGTAATTTTGTAAAAATATTTGATTCGTTTTATTTTAATTCATCTTTATTTTCTTTTCTTACACAGGGAATAGTCTATTAAAAAAGAAAATAACATTATTCATCTTAGTTCTGTTTTTACATACATAGTTAACTTTTATTTTATGCTTATAAATATTATGTTAATAAAATTATAGTTATTACACTTAATATCCTGTTAGCCTTTATTCTTCATGATGTCCTTGTATTATGCTTTGTATTTAAAAAATTCTCGAGTCGTGCATATAAAGTGGAAAAATAGACAAAGCTATTTATTACCTTTTAAAATATGAAAATGTTCCAAAAAAAAAATGGGGAGGAGTATTTTGTAAATCGATTTAAAGAATGCAGTCAGAATTTTGTAATTAATTTTAAACTTGTTGCTTTCTGTTGAAGTCCTTGTCACGGAACAAATGAAAAAAAAAAAAAATCAAAGTCGAAGAAAACTAAATCCTTGTATCGACAATTCACAAGATGGAGAACATAGCTCAATTTATTATAACATTACGCGGAATTAGATTCTTTGTGGTTCTGGCAGACAATATGTATACTTTTGTTTCACTGGTAGCTAGAAACAATGCTTTAGCTCAATTACAACTGTCTTCAAGAGAAATCTCAATTGTTTTATTTTTTTGACGAAGGTTAACGGGTATGCCACCAATGCTTTCTCTTTAAGTCATTGTCTTCAGTGAGGGACGTTTGGGATCAATTCGCAGGCGCGCGCCACAGTGTTAATGAAGCATTGCTCATGGACATCTCCATGGTGGACGAAGAATGCCTTTTATAATTCCGCCGTTCACAATGGGCAGGTTATTCATGTGGAGCATGTGAATGATGCCAAAAATCTGATTTTGTAACGCTCCTCTCTCATTGTTCCGGGCAGCGTAGGAATTCGACTCTATTGTTCCCTTTCTACTTAATGAAATTTCGGTCGTTTAATTGCAGGCAGCAGAAGGCAGTGTTAGCGCCCTGACCTGGTATTACGGGTCAGCTGAGATTCCGCTTTCGCATATAGGCTTAATGTGAAAAAAGAGATTTCTTCCAGAGTTACGTAATTGTTACATATCCTGACTAATGTAAAGGTTTTCAAACTCTGGTTCCAATCATTGTAGGTGATGTTCATTGTATGAAAGGGAAAGTTTCACAATAAGAGGCTTGCTTTTCGCTTTATGAGAGCTTTACACACGATTGTATGGTTTGGCATTAGCTTCACTCGAATACATTTAATCTTCTTATCCCATTCAATATCGTGCTTGTGTTATTCGACTTCTGAAAGGTTTATATTCAATTCACATTTAATTTAAGGAAAAAATAAACAACGATTTAAAAACGTTACACTAAAGATTAATAAATCTTTTGTCAACTAATTTTGATTTTCTCATTTAAAAAGTAAAAATACTGTATGAAGATGAAAAGAACTTTGCTGTTCAAAAGCGTTTTAAAGATAATAATAAATTTTATTTTTTCAAATACATAGTTTAAAGATTTAAATATAATTTGTATTAAAGTTGTTTTTATTTAAAATTTCATATTAATTTTCCTTAAGTTGATTTCCTGATGCAAATGCTTTTAATTGTGAGATCTTTAATGCTAGTAAAATTAAATCTTTTATTAAGAACTAAAAGGAAAATTTAATGTCTTACAGTTGATTTAAATATTTATTTATAAGACCTTCAAATAGGTTAAATGCATTTTTCTTAAGTAAAAATTTTTCAAATATTGGTTTCCTACATTTTAAAGCTATTATAAACAATGAAATAAACAAGCAGATAAAAATATAATTAATTTCCTTGCTAACTCCAAAACTCTTTAAAAAGTCCTTTGACATTATACTTAATAAATGTAATTTTTGTTGTTTATCCAATTCCCTCAATATTTTTTCTTTATGAATTATTTTTTCTTTTATTTATCTTATTTTTTAACCTTTTTTCCTTATCATTTTTTTTATTTCACTTTTTTTTTTCTTATTTTATTTAACTTTAAAATACTTACATACTTTTACCTACATACAAAAAAATAATTAGTCAAAAAACATAATAATAGTCAGAATATTTGGCATTCGAAAATGATAAAAAGATCTATTAATTTTCTGACCATTTTAGTTCAGATGTTTAAATATTACTAAACTTATTTCAAAATAGCGATAGATCAAATTTTGTCTATTACATCGAATTAGTTATTTCAGATAACAGTCCTCAATATGAAAATATGAATTAAACTAAAAAAAGCTACAGCGTCACAATAAGTAGAAATTATTATCTTGTATGATGAATGTCTGAAAGAAGTTTAGAATGAATTTGTTTTTCTTATACCATTGGCAGTAAAAATAATAAAAGGTTCTTGAAATAAATAATTATATCATATTTGTAATATGGATAGTTCGGTTTGTCGCTGTACAGTCATTTTCTGCACACTTTCGGCTAATTTAATCGGAGCCTATAGTTTAACGTGGATTCGAACCGCTCACAAACATCCATGCCACCGCCAGAATCGAATCTGAAGCCTGTGGTGCCAAAGGCCAGAGCGCTAGCAATTGGCCATCAGGTCGATTGTAATATGGATGGAGTTGCATATAAATTAATTTGTGTTAATATCTTTCTAATTCTAATCATGTAAAATGTGACGAATACCATAACATTATAATACATTAACTTACAACCATAGCAATATACAATATTTTCGATTATAGTTATATTCTAACATAAAAAAAATAATTGCTATTAAATTTGATAGATTATTTAAAAATAAGAGGCAGCAATGTGTTTAGTATATCATTAAAACATAATGCTATAAACTCATTCTGATTTGCAAACAGCTATTTAACTCTTGAAATTATTTTTTATGCGGACACACTTAAATGCTTGAAGCAAATAACTAATAACCGTAACTGCTTTTTTACATGTTACTATTCATATTTACATTCCCTAAGGACAATAACCACCTGCTATTTTCCTTACGTTCAGCATCCGTCTTTTTTGTTTACTTATGCACGCTACGCGCGTGTGTGTGTGAAAGCACCAGGGATGAGTTCATCAGAAACAGAAACGATTCTTAAAGTAGAACGACAGCAATTAAAACTTAAATTCGGTCTACCATCATTTCTAGTCTCTGCGGGTTTCCTTCGAGGAAAAAACGGCATTTACTCTCTTCACTTGTGGCAAACTGCAGATCTGAATACTTTTTTAACTGCTTCGTTACTTCTGTTTAATCAGTGATGCATGGCTTCTGAGTTTTTTATTGCATATTTTTGGCTGTAGCCTTTTAGCTAAAAACAGAATATAAAAAAACGAACGACACCTGCATTTGCTTATTACCGCTTTTTTTTCTTGTAGTAGCAATTTGTATTTTGTTGTGTGTTCTTAACCTACTTTCGTCCCGGAATAATTGTGATAGCTTTCACCTCAACGCCTGTTATTTTAATTTCAGTAGGTCTATTGGGTGCTTTCTTGTTAATGGGTTCAGGTTTTATAAATATTTGCAGGGAATTTCGACAAGCCATTTTAACGAGTGCTTTTAACTTGAGGACAATTATTATTATCATTACTTTGTTTGATTTAAGCGCGCAAGCTAACTTGCTATTGGTTTCTTATTGACTTTATTCTTATTTAATACTGAAAATTAAAGCTTGCGTTTATATACGTAAAATACTAATCTTTCATAACTATAGAAATGCGAGATTAGTATTTTAATTTTTACAAACTATATGTAAATTAAAAGAAAATATTAATCTTTCAAAACTTTTAATCTTTCTTTCAAAACTTTTGCATTTATTCTTTCAAAACTTTTGCATTTATTATATATTTTAAGCTCATAATTAAAAGATCTGGATGTGAACAAAATATTTCGTTCTTTATTTTAATGCTTATAAAGTTTGGCATTTAAATCTTTTTTTTTTTTTTTCTTCTGAAATGCTAGGAAACACATTTGAATTAATAATATTTATGAATTATGAAATAATGTTTTTAATAAAAATATTATAAAAATATTAAAACCAAAATGGAATTATTTGAAATTGTTTTGGATGTTATTTGGTGGAAATAAACAATAAAATGAGGCCAAAGGAACAATATTTAAAAATAAACAATGTTGTAATAAACATCTTAAAAATTATGAAATTACATATGGTTATAAAAAAAAAAATTAAATAAATAATTTTAGAATAAAAAAAAATGTATAAAATATGCTAAAACTACAATTTAAACTGTAATTCAGAAGTTGTATTCAAAATTAATGCAACCAGCTAAATATTACATTCTTATTAATAAATATTACAAACAATTTTAATCCATTAAAAAGTTTTCAACTCTATTGGAATAAGTTTAACTTTATATTTTAAATTTTTAAAACTACTATGTTTTAATTTTCAGTTATAATGATTGTACATTGCATAAATGTCTGGACAACAACTAATTAAAATGCTACTAAATTAATAAAGAAAGTTAAAATTTCTAGAAAAGGACACTTCTAAAAATAAGATTTCGAAAGTGAATTTATGAGATGTAAATTTTGTGCCTTTAATTTAAATTAACACATAACTATTAATCAATCATTCTCATTTAAAAATGTTATTGAGACAAATTAAAAACATTATTTAAATTAAATTCCGGTTTTCTATTGTTATTTAAATTAATTATAAGTTGTTTATTTCTGCACTATGTTCTCTATTACTTAATTATCCTTCATTAATCAAATTAATTATTTCTGCATATAAAATCATGAACGAATTTTGCGAAAAGTAAATCACATTCTATTTCCTTACAAACCTTTCAAAACATACTACGATAAGCAAATGAGATAGATCCATCGCGAGATAAACGTCATTTGTCAAGCGTAGGCGTTTCATAACCATCATTACTAATGGCTCAATAGGGTGTGTATGTAATGAACGATTTGGGGTGTGTTGATATTCGGGTAGATAACAAAATATTTCTTTATGAATGAAATCGAATAACCAAGACTGCGTTTTACAGTTTTGTCAAACACCACTAGAATTTTTACTTCCATAAGCACGCCTATGTTGTAACGCAATAGTATCATATTTGGAGTAATCTAGGGTCCAAAGAGACTTGTTATCTTGCAGTCATAAGAGAGGAAAAAATTTAAAAGGTAACTTCCGCATTTGTGAATCATATTGAAGAAAATTTGGAAAACTCAATTAGAATATTTGACTGTCTACGCTAGACACTTGATATCGGTTCTATTTTTAAAAGCAATTATTATAACGCGAGTCATCTCCGGGTATCTATTCTGTTGTCTCTCTCGTACGTATGAATGGAATATAATATGAAGAACGGAACATTAGTAATTACCAATTGTGATTTAAAGCAGATATAACATAGATACAGACATCAAATTCTTATAGTTCTTCAAAGTGATTATTGATCATGTATTCTGATCATACTACCAGCTATTTGGAAGTTGTAGTATTCTAATACCTATTCTTGTAGTGATAGTTGTGATACGAAATTTGAATGAGGTAATATGTTGTGTCACGCATTTTTATGATTGCACTGAATCTTTCATTTGGATGTCTTAATTATCAGTTTTAGTTTATTATCAGTTTAAGATTCTGATGACATGGTCATGCTTCTAGTGTTCAACCTTATCCACTAATCCAACACTAATCTGATTTGATCGTCTAATCTGATCGCATATTGACAATACTACATTGCAGTCAATTAGAAAAGTTTCTTATCCTCTCTTCATTATACATATACATGATATGATAATTAGTTTAGTTTAGATTAGTTTGTCGCTCTACGGTTCTTTTTTTTGCACACTTTGGGCTAATTATACCGAGACCTGCAGTTTAACGTGTATTTCAAACCACTCAACCCCAGCCAGGATTCGAACCGGAAGCATGTGGTATCACAGGCCAGAGGCCTAGCCAATTGATCATCAGGCCAAATATATGATAATATAGAGGTTTTACTACAAAATTTTATAAATTTAATAATGGAATAAATTTATGTCATTAAAATCTGCAGTTGTTAAAAAGTCTATACGTATTAGAAAGCTAATTTCACACTGATGTTATCAAATATCGAAAATTCGTTTACGTTACAAATAATTAATTTAAAGTTAACATAGAAAAAGTTTGATTTTAGAAAAAAATTTTTTTTTTGCATAATGGGCGTTATCTTACTTAAATGATGTCTCATTAATTAATTAAGTTATTTATTATCGATGTAATGGTAGAAATTAAAAATAACAATTAATATTTAAATGTTAATGTAACATTTTAATGATAGAAATAACGGCAACTTAACTGCATTTAAATGTGCACTGATCAAAATCTAAAAATAAAAATAATAATAACTTGACAGTCTATTTTCTTATATGAGAAAATAGACTGTCAAGTTATTATTATTTTATCATCTGCGACTATCTTCAGATAGTATGTCCAGCCTTAAAAACAGTGACTCATCAAAGAAATCAACCAGCATAGCTTCGAAGCTGTATAACACGTACTTCTAATTTTGTCACGAAGAGGATAGTTGAAAATAAAAGAAATAAAAAAAAATCATGAAAGAGTAAAATGATATTATTTTTACTTTTCTGAAAAACTCACAATAGTGCCTCAATTTCTGTGCATGTATTGAATATAAGTTTCAATGAAATAACATTTCCTTTTTTTCATTCAAAGCAAGGCCGAATTTTCTTTTTCATTTTATTTATAAAATTAATTCATTTTACTTAAATTATTAAATTAAACCAGAGAACATGATCCAGTTGTAGTTTTATAAAAAAAAATAAACAATTAAATAATAGAAAATATTTTATTTTATGTTTCCTATTTTTTACCGACTAAAATATAAGGTTTTTATCAATAATATTCTAACTCGTATGCAGAATCCCTATTATTTGTTTGATTGTATTTATTTTGTATTTTTTTTTTTTATCTTTACAACATTTAATGAAAATAATTTCCATTTTAAAATTGCTCTAAACAATGCAGATGGGGCTGTTGATAAGTAATACATTAAATGTGTTTTTTGATGGACATGTATTTATGAACAAACATTTTTAAGCAAAAATAACTACAACTCTTTTTGCACTTTGTAGCTAAAAAATAGAACTAAATACAAAAACACTAAATTTATGTAATATCACTCAACAAATGTATCATTTACTTTTTATATTATATTATTTTTTTACACTTAATAAAAATGAATTATATGTATGTTAAATCCGTATGTTTTTTCCTCGCGCAAAAATTGCGGAGGTTACATGGGTCCGTGACCTTCACAAATGTGGGCATTCTTGACTCAAATATATGTCCAAAGAATTTTTTATTATTTCTGATACAATTTGACTTGTTCTTGAAAGAAGTATCAAACGAGATTCTTTACGTATGAAGCAATTAATTTTGAAATTTCTTGACAAAGGACCGGATTTTCATGTAGGTAGGTTCAAGGTGTTTATCTTCAAAATATGCAAAACAGTAATTTTAAATACTTTGAAAACGTTAATCTTGCGTAATTTTACAATCTTGAATTTTAAAAATAAGAAGAATTACTGTACTCTAATCTTTAAGGGAATCATAGATAAAATCTCACCCACGTCAGATGTTTTCCAAATATTTAAATAAACTTTTTTTTTTTGCATTTATTTATGGCATTAGTATACTATAGATAACGCTAGTGAAATCTATTTGTTTGTTTAGTTACGCACTACTATAGTTAAAAAAATTGAAAAACAAAATTTGTGCGAATAGCATTTTTGTTAGGATTTAATTTGTATTTGAGCTCTGTAGCTAGATTTTTTTATTACTAGTGATGTTTTTTGTGGATGCTTTGATTTTTAAAAATTTTGTTTTTTAAATTTGTGCTACTGTTCTGAAGAAAATTTTATTATATGACGGATCTGAAAAAACATTTTAATCCAGAAAAGTAGTAGAGTAAAGATGAAAACAATTTTAGTAATGATGTGGAGAAAATTTTGATACAATCTAGAATTTTAAGAGTAAGAAGAATTACTATATTTTAATAAGAGAATCATAGATAAAATCTCACCAATATCAGATGTTTTCCAAATACTTAAAAAACTTTTTGTATTTGTTTATGACGATAGAGATAACGCTAGTGAAATGTATATGTTTAGTTATGAACTGCTATAGTTAATCCACAAAATTTGTGTGAGGGATATTTTTGTTATGATTTAATTTGTATTCGAGCACTGTAGCTAGAATTTTTATTTCTAGTGATGTTTTTTGAGAATGCTTTGATTTTTAAATTTAAATATGCTTTTGAATTTTTTTAAATTTGTGCTACTGTTCAGAAGAAAATTTTATTATATGACGGATTTAAAAAAATTTTAATCTAAAAAGTAGCAGATTAAAGATGAAAATAATTTAAGTAGTGATGTGGAAGAATATGATGTGCAGAAGATTTTGATACAATTTTAAATTTCAAGAGGAAGAATTATTCTATTTTAATCTTTAAGGGAATCATAGATAAAATGTCACCCACGTCAGATATTTTCCAAATATTTAAATAAACCTTTTTGTATTTATTTATGACATTAGTATAGATAACGTTAGTGAAATCTACACTCAAGAGCCAAAACATTATGACCACCTGTCAATAACGAGTTGGCCAACCTTTGGCGCGCAACACAGCTTCAACCCGCCTTGGCATGGATTAATACCACCACTTCATACCAGTTAAAAATACCACTTTGGCCTGATCACGTGCGTTCCGCGTCATCCAGGCGAGTTCATTGCAAAATGTAGGGGTGGTCATAATGTTTTGACTCTTGAGTGTATTTGTTTGGTAATGTACACTATAGTTAAGCTACAGAATTTGTACGGGTGATATTTTTTGTTCGGATTTAATTCGCATGTGAGCACTGCAGCTAGAATTGTTATTTGTAAGGGTAATTTTCATTTTTTTGTGGGGGAGGGGGTGCTTTAACTTTTAAGAAGTTTTTTAATTTGTGCTACCGTCCAGGAGAAGAGTATTTTATTATATAACGGATCGGAAAAAAATTGTAATCAAAAAAAAAAAAAAAAAAGTAGCAGAGTAAAGATTTTCAGAAAGGAAGTGTATGAATATGATGTGGAGAAGATTTTGAGAATGATTTTATATTTATTGATAAAGAAAATGGACGGAAATAATGTTAAAACCAGGTCAATACCATCCTCATTCAAATCTAAGAAGAAAAGAAATTAAACTTTTATGAAAAATAAAATAATAATAAATACAATAGGTACTAACTTTACTTTTTACTTCGATATCGCATAATATTTTTATATTAATAAAAATATATTTAAATCCATTGATAGAATTTAAAATTTATTTTTACTACTACTAGAAATGAATTTTCTCCAACATGCTATTCATGTATTTCATATTTATATATTTTAATTCCTTTTAATGCGTCGAATAAAATTACTGTTTTACACATTTATAAATAAATATTGAATTTACAGTTTGTAATTTTTTTGTTTGAATAGAAACAGTTAGAGAAGTTATCTCCTTATAAGTGATTTTTGTTCATCTAAAATTTACGATTTTCAGACATTGAAACATTCTTTTGTGTTTAAAGGCTGATAACAATCTATTGTGTTAATTTTAATTTGTTTCTGTCCTTCTGTTTCCTGTTTTTAGTCATCTACATGATATATGCATTCGCTTTATTAATATTTTCCTGTATTTAGAAAATTTAACTTTAAATATAAACTTGAAATACTGTTTTTATCTCGCATTGCTCATAGCTGTTACAAATGTATGTAATTTAATAACATAATTATTTATATGTTTTTAACGATGCACAAATAAAAACCCATCGAAAACCATTATATATATTTCTAAAAGTACAGTAATATCAAATTATTTATCATTTCTAATTTCAAATTCGTTTTAAAAAGTTTAATTTAATCGATTTATAAACTAGATAAAATTTGAAGAATATTATCGGAAAATATTCAATCCTTAATATTCCTTTTTTATCAAATTCCATTTTAAGCTATCCTGCTCTCTATTTCAGGGATGCCCAAATTTTTGCAGACTGGGTTCTGCGTATATCCAGCATAATTTGACGAAGTGCAGGCCCCCCAAAAAAAAAAAAATATCCACTTGAAAGCTAATTACTATAAAATTGTTAATAAATAATATAATATATTAAAAAAAGGCTTACAGTGTTTGATTCCCGATATTTCATTGATTTAATATCTTTAATCTTTCATAATTTTGGTTCAGTTTTAATAATAACTTGTTAGGAAAAATGATTATCGAAATGGTTTAAATTTTCTTTTTTTTTTTTTTTTTTTTAGCATTCATGACGAAAAATATATTTGCGTATCTTATTATATTATCAAGAAACGATCCCAATTACTTTTTGAGAACAAAATTAAAAATCGAATATGTTTTTAGAAATCCCATAAAACAGTATATAATGAATTATTGCAATAAACTTTTTGACGATAAAATAAAACAGGAGATTAAACAAAATAAGTTTTTTTAGTATTTAAAGTTTTACCTTTTTTTTAAACTAGAACAAGATAATTTTCCAAGTTTTTATCTTTTATCAAAATCAGAATTTTTTTGTTGTTTAAAAAAGTCTTTAATGTAAGATACTTAAAATAAAAGTTAAAAATGGTATATGGTGATACAAGCCATACGTGATCCAGGTTTGCGCAATCTGTGCATCTCTGCTCTACATAAACAGCAAGATTAATTTCTTTTGATCTATGTATATGAAAATTATCTTCGATTTTTATTGATAACTACAAATTGTATTGATGATTACTTTGATAATTACCATTCGCTTAGAATTTTTACTTCTAATATAATTTAAACCATTTAATTCATTTAAAAGCGCAATACAATACTGAAATTTTTATTCGCTAATATTTTCCTTACAAATTATAAAAATGTAAAGTATGTAAAAATATAAAATTAAAAAGAATGAAAAAATAAAAATATCTATACGTAAAAATATATCTGAATTTGTAAAATAATTGCTTTAATTCCATTTAAAAACATAACAGTTATAACTTATATTAATTATATAAATCGTAGAAACGTGACTCGTGACAAATAATAAATGATTTAAAGATTTAAAATCAATTTTCTACTAAATTTGTAGATGAAGTTTTTATTGCGATATAAATAACGTTATGAGAACAGGAAATGTTGAATGCCAACATTATTTTTAAACACAAGATAAATAAATGACTCGACCAATCAGCAGTCGATTGTAAATTAGTTTGAATCAAATGTTTTCAAGTTGTCTCGCATCCTGCCAGCACATAACATGTCAGATCAACAAAGAAACATAAAACAAACAAAGAAACATAAATGAAACATAAATGAAAACTCAGACAAAGAAACATAAATGAGATAAACGTGCAAAAGCTTTTCTATCACGTTATAAATTTGAAACAATGCTTTTAGTAAGCGTTTATTGTCCTCCATCAATCTCATTGTTATTAGCCATCCTGTCCCTGAAGTCAGAACCAAAATCATTAATAAACCACATTCCTGTTCAGCACTGAAGAAAATTAAAAGGATCTACATTTTTACACGGTCGTTTTAATTTAAAGAGGAGGGGGATGCTTAGACAAATAGTTATTGGCAGCTGTTTAGCTTATGCTGCTGCAAGGTTAAAAACAACAGCCTGTGACAATAGAAGAGCGTGTGTATACCACGCCTTAGCCTTGACACCAAAAGGTCAAAAACCATTTTTGTCTACAATCACAGAAATTCAGACACATTCCTGGTTGACTCAAAAACACGTGAGACTGATGACTTTGAATTATAATAAAGTCAGCAAAGCCATCAATCCTTCACGTTCTTGGTGGGAGGGAGCAGTTAAATATTTAATAGCTACATTCGACTTTTTTTAATATGAATGCCTCATATAAAAAAAGTAGAAATTAATCGAGTAAACAGCATATGTCTGAACTAGTTGATTAAATAACACTTCTAATAATATTTATTACATGGCTAGATATTATTTGGACTTTATTATATAATTATTGTAATCAGATTGAACTTTATTAACATACAAAGGAACTTGAGGAGTTGTTCACTTTATTACAATTAAAATTTAAAACTAATTCATTAATAATTATTCAGTAAAAATATAATAATGATATAATTATTTAGTTTTTATTTAAACTCATTCTGTAATAATTATTACTTTAATTTTGGATGCCATTAGACCGGACAAGTCCGGCATTATTATGATTGCGAAACAACAGTATAATAAAAAACAGATAGAAGCCTCAATCTCGTTAAACTGTAATGCTACTTTATAAATTTCTTAAAATTTAGCAATTTTTTTTTTATGAAAACATCGTGGTGGTTTAATAATGGTCTGTCTATAATTCATATATAGAGTTATTTTTACTTGAAAACAATAATATAATCAGGGAGAAAAAAAAATTAATTACATTTATTTTGTAACACGCTGACCTGTTTGTCCTAAACAAACTGAATGCAAATGAAAAAAGTTTGCGATTTCCTTTTTTTTTTTTTTTTTTTTTTTTTGGATCTTTTATGCTAAATTATTAAGAGTAATTTATCGCTGCATATTACTAATTAATTACAGCATCTTCATTGTATAAAATTTTAAAATGAAGGATAATCTAAACTTAATTAAAACTTCTGTTTAAATAAAATAACAGAAAAGCTTCTCAAAAGACCTTGTTAATAAATAAATATTTTTAAATTTGTTAATATATAATGAATGGAAAAAGAAATTGAAACACCTCTTTTTACACAAATATTTTTTAAATTATAATATATAATCTTATTTTCTAATTTTTATGTGCCCTTATAGTTTACTATTTTTTATCACGTTTAATCATCGGTTTAGAATAGATGATGTCGTAAAACTGGTATAAACCCTGTATAACATGCCGGACATGCTTGCCTCCAATCTCAGAAATTCCGACACATTCCTTCAGACAAGGAACACGTGACACTGATTGTTGATTTTGAATTATTAAACATTAGCAAAGCCATTAATCCTTCAAATTCTTGGTGGGAGGGGGCAGTTAAATATTTAATAGTCGCTGGCCATTTGTTAATATAATGGCTTCTATAAAAGGGGAGGAAATGATCAATTCTGTCTAACAAGGTCTTTTTTTCTGAAGTGTGTGCTATTGTTATGGTACATTAAGGTCACATAAAATTGCGGTGGAGTTGAAAGTAAACGTATTTCCTGTTCTTCAGACGTTTAGATTGACCAATTTGATCGTTTAGTTTATGGGTTACTCCCAACAAAAATAGTATTATTACTCCTAAGTCATTGAGGTATGAGTTTTCAAAGCACTGGTTTTTTGAAAAGACTTTAAAAAAGAATACTGAGATTCTTGATTAGTTTAACCTAAGGCACATTATGAAGGCCCTTTTTCAAGGCGGAACAGATCAGACACTTTATCTCTTCAACACTTTAATCAGAAAAAGAAAATCAGACATAAAATTACTGGGTATTATTTACATTGATACAAATAGTTACAAGAGAAAATATGTAATTATTCACTGTAAAACGCATTCACTAACTAGCATGTTAAAGATGATTGAACTTGTAAATGAATCGGACTGAATAAAATTTCGGAGATCGTATATGAATATAATTTGCAATTCAAAATTCTATACTGATTAATTAGGCCATTTAAATCTGAAACGTTCTCTTCTACTAATTTGCTGTAAATGAAATGACTGTTGATTTTTAATAAATTTAACACAAATATGGCATTAATGCCTTTTAAAGTAATTTTCCAAAGATAATTGTTAAGCGTTTAAGATATGCTATTTTTTTTTATTTAACAGAAAGCGATTTCACAAATTCTTGCCAAATATTTGTAACAAAAAAAAAAACAACTTTGGAGGAATATATTGAGCACTGACTTTAGAAATATACATAAAAAATATTAATTATCAGGACATCTTAAGTCTTTGTATTAATAAAATAAACACAGATTTACATTATTCTTTGCGTATATAAATTTATTTTCTTTATTTAAAAACTATGAATTTGCAGGATGAGGACTATATTTTATGCATAAAATTTTTAAATGGAACGTCCCATTAAAAATAAAGGATATGAATGAATAAAAACTACTTTGCAACAGGAATATATTAAACTTTTATTAAAATTCAAGACTAGTTTCACAATTTTAAGCAATACAAATTTAAATATGTATCTCATACTTTGAGAAACACATTACTAAATTATGTTTTATATTTGAAGGTGAGTTCAACAGCGCGTTTAAGGAACTATGAAGCAACGTGCTTTTGTGAAGGGAGGAATGGTATGTCGTCACAATTCATTGAACAGATAATTAAAGATTTGAATAAGAACTGATAATTTTCTTAACAGTTTTCTTTCACGGCATATTTTGTTGATTCATGACTTTTTTCTGTATGGCCATGACCTAAAGTCAAAACTTAATGAATAGAGCTTAGCTGCAGACAATAACATCAGAAGCGAATAATCACTTTAATTGATACTTAGTTGAGATGAATCAAGTAGAGGGTTGTCTTCTTTCTATTAACCTGAAGATTTTTGATGACAGCTTGTTATTTCATTTTTTTTTTTGTTATTTTTTACAGACAAAAATCTGCTGTCATAAGAGATATTTTCTTGTCAGACACTTACCTCATGACATAATCGAACCCGCTGTGCAAAATGACTCGACGTCTTGATTATACATTCTTCTTCAGGTCAAAGAGTCCTATTCTGTAATTCATGAATCAGTTTAGTTTTGTAAATGAACTCATAATGAATTACAACTATGTCAAGATTTAGGTGTGAGCGCTTAATTTTATAGAATTTAACCTTCTTATTCTTTTTCTTATTTTGGAAGAATACTTTTGCTAAAATTTTGCTATTTTTCCTTAATAAAAGTTTGAAGTAAAACAAAATATTGACAGATAAGTTTCTTGATTTTTTATTACTTTTTTTCGAATACTTAAAAAAATATAAATAATCAAACTGAAAAAAAAAAAAAAATTTTTAATATAGAATAATTGATTGATTTAAGCTTTATGAAATATCTTCTGTATAAGTAAAAACTATTTTTATATTTACATACAAAAATATTGGCAATGTTTTTATATTTATTCAAAAATTTGAAATAGGTGTTAAATTTATGTTTGAACAACCTTGTCAACATTCTTCAACTGAAAAAGAATATTTTTCTTTGTTTTATTTTTCTAAACTTTATAATATTTTAACTTAATAAGAATAATAATTATAATTCAATTACGCAACAACATGATAATGTTTGTCGATAATTAAGATTCGTAACTTTGATAGGGATAAAAATTAAATAATTTTGAATATCTGAGTTAATTTAAGTATGATAACCATGCTTCTTCCTACGCATTGATGATATCGCCCTGTGGCGTTCAGAAGGAATGGACAGATGGTCTACAGACTCTCAGTCGGAGAGGAAGTATATTTCACGCATATCGTACCTGAGTATAGGTTTACGATTTAGAAGTGGAATCCTTCCATGAACCTATATTTATATGTCTTTAAATGTGTCCAATATTGTATGTGTGTGGTGTTTGTGCATGTGTAAATAAAGTTGTGCGTACTCCAACCTGCACCTCAAGTATTCCAACCCACCACACCCTATTACAATCCAGTGCTCCAACCCACAACACTACAGTAATTCATTATTTTTCAAGCTAACTATAAGATTTTAAATTTCCAAGATTCATCCTGCCGCCTAAGATGTATTCTGCTTTGAAAGTGAAGCGAAATATATAATGACATATTGAATAAGTTTTCATGGTAATAATGCAAGCTTTTACAGAATGTTTTTTAAGGAAAACATCCAATATAAATCCGTTCACTTTATCCATGTAATATAAATTAAAATGAATATTAAAACTCATATGACGTATTTCTATAAGCAATATTTGCCTAACTCTAACACAAATGAAACCGCAATGAAATAAAACTAAATGTATATATAGCAGTTGGTGATGACTTTAAATTTCAAAACCTGTAGGTTTTCACCATGACATCAAGACATTTACATATCGGAAGAAAAATTAATATCCATATGTATTATATTTTTTATTATGTATATGTGAGATTTTATTTTGAAATCAAAGCTCTTTTTTTATCAAGCTTGAACATGATGCCATTCTGGATATATTTGGCATCTAGAAAAGACCAAAAATAACAGAAAATAAATAAAACTGCTTAAAACATCATCTAATCATACGCCTAGCATAATTTTCATAACAAAGAGCTAAAAAAAAAGATTAACATGTCACGTGACTTCAACTATTAACTAACGTTCCGCAGGAAAATTCCTTAACAAAAGATTAAAAAAAAAAGGAACAATCAACATGCCACGTGACACACTATCTAGCTGCTGAGATTTATATGAAACACGTGTTGCGTACACATGCAATATGTCAATATCACGTCACGTGCGCTGTATCTCATTTTCAATTGTTGATGGCCTTGTAATGAAGAGAATGTATGAGTCTTTTTTTTTTTGTTTGTTTCCGTTTGCATCGATTTGCACATGTATCTACGAAATAGATTCTTCTTGATGTTTTGAATTTAAATGAAAGTTTAAGAATAAAATTTTGCATTTGTCTCGTGAGGTTTTTTGTGAAATTATATTAAATTGAGAACCATGCAAATTGAAGAAAAACTCTATGAAATACAGCAAAAGAGAGGAATTTATTTTACATATTTTAAAGAGATTTACGCTTATATGTTTCACGACAAAAAAAAAAATGTAGCAGAGTAATTAACTCTCTGGAACTCGGTGCCATAGATTTCGGGTTCGAGTTCCGGGCGGTTCCATGGATGTTTGTAGTGGTTTAGAAGGTCCCGGTCTAAGAAGACTACACCATATCACTGTACACACTGTAGTCACCACACCATATCACTGTACCTAGACCTGAGTTGCCCCTTTACAGTTTGGGAATGATGTGGGCAAGAAGAAGTCTGATTAGGTGACGCTCTACGGTCATATGAGACAGGGACATACGTCTTAAAGTGGATTCCGAACCAATGCAAAACATCCATGGCACCGCCGGAATTCGAGCTCAAAACCTTTGGTACCGAACGCCAGAAAGATAGCCACTCGGCTGTCAGGCCCCACTGGTCTAATAAAACTGAAGAGTGTAGGACTAACAACCCTACTTCATAAAAAGAAAATACATCTCATGTCTCGGAAGCTGCCAGTGGGCAGACATCTTTGGCCAAGCTGTTGCACCAATGAAGAATTATATAAATGTTTACGTTGAATGTTAAACTGGCTTAATTATATGCGGATGTTAATTATACGGGCTGTTGCGTCATTGAAGAAGAAGAAGGAGAACAACAAAAAAATATATATATAATGGAATCAGCAATAAAATAATCACATTTAAAAAACCAAGTTTGAAGCTAAAAATTTAGATATCCATGAGAACTTAAACAGCGTTTTTCCATGCTTGGCATATTGAATTGAAGATATTTGCTATTACAACGGATATATAAAGTATTTAGCGTTATTCATCCATTATATACAAAAGACCTGCTAAACTTCACCCACATTTTGGAAAGAAAAGGTTTGAAAAAAAAACATGGAGTTCGTATCCTTCACTTTATGTGCTTGAATCTAAAGGAAGAACTCTTCGGTTGTCAGATTTATCTTTATTTCTGGCTAGCACATGAAATAATGTTTGTCCGGTATCAAACCAGGCCTTTTTAGTTTGGAAGCCTAACACGCTATTCATCTGGATATTTTGTTCCCCAACAGAAAATATAATTCCAGTTTCCTCATTGGTTTAGTGATTGTAATTTTTATTATCATATATAACTGTATAGCAACAGTAATAAATATTGTATATCCTTTTTTATTTAATATTTTTGAAAAAAAGTATTATGACAGCTCTGTTTATGAAAATTTATTTAACTATTACATGGCTTCGATTTTCCTTGTAGAAATAAATGATAAATCGTATTTATACTATAAACTAAAAACTTGTTCATAGATTACGAATAAACGAATCAAGAAATTCGTATTGTTTAGAAAAATTATTGATGAATGTATAGTTGAGATTAATTTTGAATTTTATTTTATTTATTCATTCATTATTCTTTCATTTTTATTATTTATATTACAACTATACATTGAAATGATAGTATTAAAATAAACATTGAAATGATAGCAGTAAAATAAACATTGAAATTCTAGCAATGCCATATTCAATAAATAAACCCATATTTCTTTTCTTTTTAAAATAAAAAAAAGAAGAAAATTCTTCCTAATTATTCAAAAGGTATCTAAAATGGATTACCTGTCAAAATAGAAATAAAATTCCATAAAAAAAAAAAATACATATTGTTAGCTATTTTGACTTTCTTTTTTTTTTTTTTCCTATTAGTGGATTAATAAATAACTTATGCCAAATCCCACAAAGCTATCAAAGATCTTTATGGAACTCCATTTGGGTGTGACGGTTCTATTTTCTATCAGTAACTCTTAAAAGAAGTATGAGAAATGAAAACATTTGATAGATGTCAAATATGTCTAGATAACTATCTGTGGCATGAACATCAGTTGAAATAGAAATTTTCATTCAAAAAAAAAAAAAAAAATCATGAGAAATGGCTTCTGGTATTTTGAAGATTGAAACTCGATTAAAATTTCTTTATGGGTTGGGTTGATCATCAACTTTTAAAGCACCTTCAGCTATTTTACTTCCCTCCATGAATATTTCTTTTATATTTTTGCTTCTGTTGTTTCCGTTTTAGTACGGAATGGAATCTAGTATTGAGCTCTTCATAAGCTGAAAATGAATAATATTATTTTATAGAATACTGTAATAGTAATTAAATATTTTATAGATTATAAATTTTAATAAAATACTTTTGTTATTTTTCATTTTGTTTTGTTATTTTATTTTATTTGAAAAATAAAATAACAAAACAAACAGAATAACTGAATTTGCTTTAAGAATTGATGATCAACCCACCATTAAAGAAATTTTAATCGAGTTTCTATCTTTAAAATATCAGAAACCATTTTTCATATTTGTTTTTTAATAAAAATTTGTTCAGGTCATAGAAATTTCAATTTCAACTGATTTTCATGCCGTTATCTAAACTTAAAAGTAATGTTAGCCATTTTCCATTATAGATCTAATTACAACAGTTTTATAAATACTTTTTTTTTTTTATCAAACTAATGGTTAGAGTATCTAGTACACCTATACGAGTTAAAAATTTTTATTTTTTATTTTTGCAGTTTAAAAACGTACTCAAAATTGAAATTTATAAGAAAAGATAAATGTTTAAAATAATTTTAATTTTCTTAAAATTTTCTGAAGCAAAAACTGTAATAAAAAACTTTTATGATATATGTTTAAGTTTTCATAATTTTTAATATTTTAGGAAAACAAAAATATTAAAAAATCTTAGTAAAACTTAACAAGTATTTTTATAAGATTTTTAATGCATCATTTGATTATTGACGCAAAAATAAGGAAAATTGAAAATCATTAATTGACTAAGAAAGTTTTTTTAAGGTAGATTATCTAAAAAGATTTATGAAATTGAATTTTTGAGAAAAATATAATTATATTAATTTATATATATTAAAATTATAATTAATATAATTTAATAAAAAAAATATAATTGTTAGTCTTGGTTTGAGATGGGGTTTTTTATATCAATAGCATGACATATACTTTCTTTACATATCGGGTTTATTTTGGAAAATTTTTTGTCTTCTTTTGTTGATTTTGTTCCGTTTTCTTCTTTTTTAATTTGTTTTCTTCTTAAAATGTTTCTTATTGCTAAAAATTGGGCCATTTTATTATTTTTTACTTGTTTATTTTATTATTTCTTTCGAATGAAATCTTATATAAAAGTTTGTATTAGAAAATCCATAGAATTATTGATTTGTTTAGATTAATAATTTTTATTCTGCAAATGTACAATTTCATCTTTATATAACTGGTTATATTAGAAGTTCATGAAATCAATTTGTTTAAACTAATGGACGAATAGATTTTTTTAAAATCCTTTAGAAGACTAAAAAATTTAACTATGTAGTATAAATAAAATAAAAACTATAAATTATTTATTTTATATAATACTATGAAATATTTCCATATTTGGTTCGACTTTTATAGTAGCATGTGACAAAACGGGTGCTAAATTTTTTAAGTCGTGCAATTTTTATTTTTCGATTTAAAAAAAGAGATTCTTTATCGTTATATATTGATTCAACGAAATTTGATGATGTAGCACATTTTGATGAATTATCTAGAATTTGTTTTTTACAGAAAATAATAAAAACTGAATGCTTTTTTTTTCTATTAAATTTATTTTTCAGATTTCATCTTTCGCCATATCGCTTAAAGTTGCACTGATTCCAATGTATTTTCGGAAAAATAGCTCAAAGGGTTATTGAACAAATAAAAAATGAAGTAACTATTCTGAAAAAAATATTATTCATCGTGTGACTTGTTTAGGAATACGTTTGATTGCTTTCTACTGCATTCCACGGTTAAGTCAAAATATTTAAATATAAACATGCACCCAAACAAGCTTGGCAGAATTAAATGTGTTAGCATTATGAAAACGGCTATATGGTGTTTACTAATAAAATCCTACGATTAATAATCGTAAAAGACCGAAAAAGAGTGTTGCTGTGCAAAAAAAGCCATAAATTAAAGGCTTATTGACATCTGATCTTTTCTTCCTTATTAGCTCTTACAGGCACATTCATAAAAGTTCAGTCATAAAAGACGGAAAAGCGTTAAATAACCAAATTTGGCGCACGTGCATAGGTTGCATGACAGCTGACCAAGGTTGAGATCGTGAAATTACCATCGGCAATACAGAATGAATACCTTTTAATAAAATCACTCGAAATGTGTGAATATCATTTTTGTATTTTAATTGAATTTTTTTCTTATGTGCGGAGAAATTTTATGCCTCATGTTTTGAAACGGAATATAAAAAATACTTCCTTGACATAATCGGTGTTTGTGAAGAACGATCAATTTTTCTAACTTTCGCAAGTGTCGTGTTTTACCCTATTTTTTTTTTTTTTTTTTTTTGCTCTCTGATTGCAGCTGTATGCAAATTAATAATAAAAAGAATTCGAGAAAGCAGCTGGCAAGAGAGAAAGTTTTTAGGGTGAAAGAAGTTAAAAGAGAAAATTGCTTCACGCAATTCCTTTTCAACTATTTATTTGGATTGCAACGAATTGTAATTGCATAGTGTAGGATTTTGACTAATCATTTTTCTGCGTAGGCGGAAATAACTGTCACAGAGATGAACGATATTTTATAGCATCAGGGGTAATTTTATATCTTAAAAACGTGAACGATACTCGACATTTTGAACTTAAAACCTTTTCTCATTATGTACTCATTTCACTTTTTCTTTGAGGTTGTCGTTAAATTGTAAATTTATTCAATAACCTAATCATAAAATATTTTAATATTATCACATAATCATTTCCTGTGTTTGGTTCAAATTACTTTATTGTAACAAAAATATAGAACATAGATTATTTGTGATGTTTGTAAAAAATAAATAAATATTAAGACAAGTAAAATATTAAATATATTAAAGTATTAAATATTAGATTTAAATATTTGACATATGTCCATAAATTAAGGATAATTCAGAATCACACAGAAGGTGAACTCTAAAATAAAAATTTCACCTGTAGAATTATCACTCCAGGCTTTGGCAACGATTCCAAGATGATGGTAATGTGAGTAGATGTTACAGCACAGGTCGCCCCCGAGTCACAACGCCAGGTACCCGTTACCACCAAGAGAACACCATTGAACGACACCGTTACGGTGGTGCAGGATGGCTCGTTTGGGGAGGAATTATTCTTGGTTCCAGAACTGACCTGCATGTTCAGAGTGTAACGATGACAGGCCACATCTATCAGGATGTCATTCTGGAACAACATGTACGTTTGTTTCGGGGCGCCATGGGTGCTGAATTTCTGTTTATGGATGACAACACCCGTCCTCACCGTACAAACATTGTAGACGAATGCCTTCAATTGGAGAATATCACCCGTATGGATTGGCCAGCATACTCACCGGACTTGAATCAATACAGCATGTGTGGGATATGCTTGGCCGACGAATTGCAGCCCGTCAACCCCCTCCCACCTGTCAACAGGAACTTCGGAGGGCATTGCTTGCTGAGTGGTGTAATATTCCCCAAGATCAGATTGATAATTTGATACTCAGCATGCCTAGGCGTTGTAAGGCCTGTATTGCATCGTCCGGGAGACATACTCCGTATTAACCATCATACTAACCATGTTATACTGTTTTTTGTAAATAGGTTCTTTTTTGAAATTTGCTCCAGGGAGTAAAAATCGCAATTTTTATTAATTATGTCAAACATATAGCATCTTTTTTGCTCTTTACCTTTTGTTTAATAAATAGACTTTACAAATAAGTCAAATTTGTTTTGCTTCTGTCTCTTTCTTTGCATGAACTTCATTATCCTTAATTTATGGACATGAGTGTAAATCTAATTTAAATACGAAAGATGTTTTAAGCATTTCTTACAGTGCAAAAAAATTTTTTTTTTTTATTTCCAATAGCAAAATATCATAAAAAATAAATACAAAAAAAAACAGGATAGAAACAAATGGCATCAATTAATCCATCAGTTTAAGTCTGATAATCCAGTAACGCTTCCATAAAGAAACAGGAGGCAGTGCAGAACAGGAAGCAAGGTGAAACATAACAATTTCTTCCTGGTTATCACACAAGAGATACAGAGGGGTCAGGTGTCATCTTTCTTGATATGGGAAAAGCCATCTGTGTTCCACTGCAAAACTTTTAAAAACTCACATTGAGAGCCAGACAAAAGGCAGTGTTTGTAGATCATTTTGAAGTACTAGACATTGTCCGGAATGCACCACGAGGGGGTAGATTTAACTTGCAATCCATGCAAAAAATACAATACTTTCAATTTTTTTCTTGGATACTTACTACTAAAACTCCGAAATAATATACTTTTTGCTTGGATTCTTTTAAATCAAACAGAAAAAAAATCCAGTGCAAAAATATAATACTTAATTTTGTGGATTATATTTTTGAATATATTTTTTGGATAATGTATTTTGGATTATATTTTTGAATATATTTTTTTGGATAATATATTTTGGATTATATTTTTTGAATATATTTTTTTGGATAAAATTTTTGAAATTTTTGAAAAAAATATTTTGGATTATATTTTTTGAATATATTTTTTGGATAATATATTTTTTGATTATATTTTTTTGTTGGATAATATATTTTGGATGTATTTTTTTCTCTTATTTATTTTTTTATTTTTTCCAAAAATAAAAAAATAAATAAAAATACAGTTAAAAAAAAAAATATATTACTTGGAATTTTTAAGTAGTAAGTATCAAGTTTAATACGATCAATTTTAAATCAGAAATTAGAACAACATTTAAAACAAATTGTGTTTGAGTATTTTAATGTTTCATATATCACGTTTTGGTTTAAACGTGAATACATTTCACTGGTGGCCATTAGGTGAAATTCATCACGAGCCTTTCTTATGTAACACATAATAAGTAACAATTAGGAAAAAAATATATAAACTTTAAACCTCTACCGCAATCAGCATCACGTTGGATAGCTTCAATTTGGGTGTGAACGACCTGTTTTATAACTACTTTTTGCATTACACAACAATATAATCTTCAAGAACCATTACATATTTGCCATAATACATTTGAACAAACCCATTTTTATTTAACATTGAAAACTCTAAGATTAATGACAAAATTTTTGATATTTCTTAATAATGTCATAATATATTGTATATGTTGTTTAATAATATTTATATTTTAAAAAAATAATTTTATGATAGTGGGTTAAAAAGTTATTTGGATGTTATTTAAAAAGCTTCATTATAAAATAACAAATAATAGTTTTAGTGCTGTGGTAAAAAAAAAACCAATCCAATTTTATACGCATAAGGAAAAACTCACTGTTTTAATATTACAAGAAAAGTGTGTTGCCAGCCTATCATCATTTCCTCTGCCATTATCGTTTTAGTTATATAAGACATGTTGCATTGTCATGACTGAAAACGAAGAATTTAGTTAATACTTTATAAGACTTGTTATCTTGAAAAACTTGAATGTTAGGTTAAACATGTAAGGAGGATTGGGAATAAGATATAGTGCGCATACGAATTGGAATTTGCTCGTCAGCCTAAGTCAACATGTTCGTCATGTGATGGGTGTCTACTAGGGAGGAGTGTAAAATTTCTTTTGCGAAATTCTTTTCCCACTATCTCAAAGTTATGTATCTGTTTCAGAGATAAATAAAATATTTCAGAATAAATATTTTTTGTTCCCCTTTGGGTTCTAATTATGCGAAATTATCTGAAAATGATGTAAACTTACAATTTCAGTTGTATTAATACGTTCAGTATTTTTACCTAAGCGAAAAGTTTTAGAGAAATCAATAAATACCAATACAGTATCTGGCCACTTTGATGTTTAAATGTACAAAATTAGCCGAAAGTGTTGCAAATTCGTGGATTTTAGTGATTTTTAATTTCCAATTTTTACTTCTCACTAGAACGGGAAGTTTAGAAAAAAAATTGGGGAAAAGAAAGCAAAATTTTAGAGTAATCTATTAATATCGTCCGGTACTATTTCTAAGTCTTAAAATGGACAATAGCTGGCACTAAACGATTGCACCGCGAGCGAAATCAAGGCTATCTACAGGAAATTTTCCTAATAAGTTTAGTTCACTGATTTTCAATCATCGTTGTAGGACTGTCTAAACTTTATTGCAAAATAGTCTTTGAAAGCGTTTATCTTTTTTTAATATTGGACTAGTATACTTAATTAAATGATATAACAGAGAAGTAATGTCTAAATCTTAGAAAACCCGTTAAGAATCTCATAAAAGGCCCGTAGTAGTAAACAGTAGAGATTATGTTTTATGTTCCGTTTTGTGGGTAGAATTAAAAATTCGGTTCTACCAACATACGAAGATAATACGAACTTCTTTTGTTAGTGAGAAGTAAATTGAAAAATAATAAAAATCAGACCTACCTGTTAGGGTGACAGCTGCTTATGGGATGAAAAAAGATTAAAACAATTGTCAGGCCACCACAATTCTTAGTGTGTAGGAAAAAATAATTAAAACGTTGAGATCATATAATGATAAATACAAGAGCATTAAGAATTTGTCTCTATGAAACAAATGTAAAAGATGAAATACAAATTGCAAATCTCCCAATCGAAAACAAAGCGACGTCTATTTGATATTTGTTTTTGAAAGTGTGCATTTATCAATGCAAATGCTCTTTGAAAGCGTTAAGCGCTTTAAAGTTCCAGACTGCAAAGTGTCTTTCTTAAGGATCAGAGGACTTTAAGGGAAATGGTGATATATCTAGTTGATATGGCGATAGCACAGAAACCTATGAAAGGAATGTGCAGGTCTGAAAAGGAACAGGAAAGTCTCTGAAAAGGGAAGAATGAAAATGCATCTTTAACCGTTTCGTGTGAAGATTTATCTTATCGTTCATGAGCAACTGTGTCAGCATCTTGCTGATAAACCTTTTACATTATTACAATCGAAAGTAAGTGTTAAAAAGTATGTCAAGAACAATCCGCCTTCCAGTTAGTGCATGCAACAGAATGAGAGTGTCTGATAGAGCTGTGACAATATCAGCAAGAGCACTTATTGAAATCCTAAGAGTTGTGACACATTACGACATATCCAACGTTATAGAAAGGTACAAGACAGGAAGGTAAAAAACAAATATCACCAAAATCAAGATTTCAATTTAAATGTCACTAATAACTTGAAAGGACTTATCTTGACGATTGAAAAGATTAAACTCTAAATCAAAAAATCATTAGAGGATCGCTGTATCAACATAGAGTGTTTAAAGAGCATGAGGAATTAATAGAAGAATGATTGCAAACACATGTTAGCGTCACATGTAAACATGCAGCTCACATTAGCCTATTATGCAAAAGTCATAACCGAAAATATAACAAAGTTTTCTAGTTCTTATTGATATCACTACACTGATAGCATTACGAGATAATGGGACAGCAGTAAATACATGACGTAAGTGTGGTGTTTTCTGTCATATATAAATAATTGGTAAGAAATCCTGGCATTGTTGCGCCAGTTGCATGGCAATGAGTTTCTGTTAAGATATCTAATGCTGTAGTTGGATCATATACAACACGCCGTAAAACGTGTTGACGTCCAGATGCAAATAAGCTTCCAAATTATGAACTTTTACTAGTTTATGGGCTTAAAGAAAATTGAGATCCCAGTTCCTTCTGCAGACAAACTTGATCTGAGCACACACAAGAGAAAACAGCGAGATATCTGCACTGCAGTGACAAGTGAATGTATATACTGAACATTAATCCCTCAAAAATCCTGCATAAATTTCCCGTTCCCTGTGGGTGACAACTCCTAATGGATATTGTATAATATATATTTATATTGATACACAAAACTTCTCCAATCATTACAAGGGTTGGCTGAGTTTAACAGGGAGGTTTACGCACCTGCGTGATTCAGAATCAAATTGCATTCGAATTGTACAGATGGACAACGAAATCTTTGTGAAACAATTGAAATTGCACGTTCTTGCAAACAATCTGAAGCAAGTTGTGGATCGCACCATCCAAGTAAATAGCTACTTTAGACATCCTAAAACAATAACCCTTGCAATACTTGTTAACTCAAACCAGATTTTGCGAAAACTTGCTCTACGCAGGATTTTGGAAGGTAAGAAAATGAACAGGACCAGGAGTTTTTGTGTTCACAATTCCTGAACTTCAACTTCAAAGCTAAAGCTTACATGTATTTTATAGATTGCCAAAACTGCCAATTAAAAGAACATCTGATGACCAACCAGTTGTTGAAGGAAGACATAATGCAACTGATAAAATCAGGTAATTGTCCAGTGTCGATAACGAAGGAAAAAATCTTTCCTTGTGACACTCACCGTATTGGATGAGTAGTAAAACAGACAACAACAGCTTCTCTTGCAGTCATTGCAGAGATCAAGCTTGATGGACACATCAGATACAGAATTAATGCAAGGCATGTCATGCGATCATTTGAAACCAAAAACCAGTTAAAGGCTAAAAGTATAGAAAAAAGGTAAATGCGTTTAATGCACATTTTAAACTTTAATTCTGCAATGTGGAGCAAATTTATTTGTACAGTGCATTGCTTGAATAATAAGATTTAGTGTTTAGTATTCATAATTATTATTTACAAATATCTAATATTTTTGAACTAAATGTTTAAAACTTTTAAAAATAAATGTTGAACCAAAGATTTTTCATTTATTACTAAATTTCAACCACTAAGTTTGCTACATTTTTTGACTAAGTTCAATATTTGTCCTCCAAAATGAAACTTGAAGATATTTATTTGTTGCTAGAAAATTTTTCATTTATGCACCTTATATATTCATATTATAGTTTGCAAGTTGTGCAATTTGATTGTAACTGGGTATGGTTGGGTTGAAATACTAGAGACACAGGCTGGGAACTCACAGCTTTAATTACACATGCACAAACATCACACACATACAATATTTAACACATTTAAAGACATATAATTATAGATTCAGGGAAGGATTCCACTTCTAAGCCGAAAACCCGATATTCAGGTAAGAGCTGGATGCGAGAAATATACTTCCTCTCCGGGTGAGAGTCTGTAGGCCAAATGACTTTTTTTCCTGAACGCCACAGGGGGCGCTCTCGCCAATGCTTAGGAGGAAGCATGGTTTCAATACGACTTTTTGAAGATATCATACAGAAAACATCTCAAATTAAAAACATTACTCAAATGTGAAAAAATTGCATACTTTTCTCATATTTAGAACTTAAAGTAGGACCTGAAGATATGCCTTGGTTAATCTGAAATTTTTCAAGAAATGTAAACGGCTTGGTTATTTTCAATTTGCTTTCTGTAGGATTTATCGATTTGATTACTTGTGTTGCATCTAAAAATGCGATTAAATGTTTCTGTGCATGCTTGTGCCTAGAGATTTGTGAAGAAGGGCATTATACTTTTCTAAGTATGCAAGAATTAGTTTATTTGTTATAATGAATGAATATAGAATGTTTTAAAAGCATTTTTATTGAATTCTAGCACATATATCCTTCACATATGTCAGTCATATATCCTGTCACATATATCAGTCCTGGTCCTACAGAAAATAAAACTTATTAACTCATTTATTTAGATTCATGTCTGACCAAACAGTGTCTTCGTTTTCTTCAACTCTATCATTAACCATTCTTTACCTATTAAATATATTCAAATTCTCTGATATCTTCCCATTTTCTCTATATCTACTTTCTGTTTTTCGTTTAGAGTCAATTCTGATCTTATTGAATAATTTTCTATTCTTAAGAGGCATTGTAAATTTAACAAAACAATGTTCTTCAACAAAACGACTTCAATTTCTTCATATCTCCTATAAGTTTCCTTCTCCCTCAAACTATATTTCCCCTTTTCTACACTGCTCCCAATGACTCAAATTTCGAACATCCGGAGGGAAATTCCAGTCAGATGAAATAGTTGAAAACTGACAGTACTTTGTTGATGATTGACAAATCGTTTATCGACAATCGACGAATAATATCTTTTGTGAAGTAATCATTAAAAAATAACGGAAATTTGTTATTTTATTTCTTTATATAAATAATAATTTTTTTCTGAAAATGAAATTGAAAACAACATTAAAAGAATCACTATTATTTTAAATATGACTCTAGGATTAAATTGGGAATTTTTCATTGTTAAAATGGCGATGAAATTTTTTTTTATTTATTTAACCAAATTTTAGATGGTTGTAATTCATTAGCCAACATGCTTTATTAATTTTTTTACGTCAGACTGCCTGAATAATACAACAGCGTGAAAAATATTGTCAACCATGAAACTTTCGCCAACCATGAAAAGTTACCAAATTAGCGTAAATCCTAATTTATCCTAAATTGGGTAAATTTTTGAAGTATATTCCACAATTTCGAATTTTTTTTTTCATTTGATCTAGATGTCTTAGAAGTATCCCTAACAATTTTGGATGTAAATTAAGGCCATGAATAGGCAGATGTAAACTAACATATATATATATATATATATATATATATATATATATATATACATGTATAATTTTAATGGAAGATATTAGTTCATAGTGTCTTGTAATAATACACGAATTTTCAAAACAGTTATTACCCGATTTTATATAAAGTAGTGCATTGGCCTTTAAGCATAACAACATTGTAACAAATAGGGTCATATTTATGTTTAACTCTAAAAAATATATTATATGGAATACCGAATATTATTCATGCATGAAGTATATGTATTAAACTTATTTTACCAATCATTTGATTTTCAAAGAAGTAAAAAATAATTATAATATAATAACTATGTAAAGAAGGTACTATATAGAATACTACTGCTGTGTCCAAAATGTAAGACCAATTTCAATTTAAAATTCCCGGGGTTTATGGAATTTCATTTTTTTTCTTTTTTAAGTTGCTGGCACTGTCCTTGACATCTGTGTGAAATGTGACGTCAAAATATTCATTAGTGTTTGAATTACGCTGGCTTTATGAGAGGCTAAAGCGGATTCCGGCGATTTTTGAAATGTCTGAATTAATTGCGCAAAAACTTGCATTAAATTTTGTTTGCGGAAACGTATAGAACGTTGCAGAAGGCATTCGGTGAGCATTCCTATATCGGAAAGAAATGTTTAAAAGTGGTATAAACAGTTCAAAGAAGGCAGAGAAAGCGTTGAAGACGAAGAGCCCTCTAGTCGACCATCAACCTCAACTACGAAGCTCAAGTCCAAAAATTAAAGATTTGGTGCTTGCAAACCGTGGATTTACAATAAAAGACCTTGCTGATGATGTTGGAATTTCAAAAGGATCAGTCAATTCTATTTTGGGAATCAAACGCGTCACATCTCGATTGGTACCGAAAACACTGAATGCGCCAGCTCACACTGCATTGATTCTTCGTGACCTTTTCGCCAAAAATAAAATTTATATAGATCCACAACCACCGTATTCATACCGTGCGACTTCTGACTATTCCCTACACTCAAAAGATCTCACCGTTTTGAGTCAATTGAAGAGATTCAACGTAAATCGCCGAGTGCTTTGAAGGCCCTACTGATGACTATTTAGCATGCATTGAGGATCGGAAAAAAAAATTACATTATGTCCGAGAGGATTACTTTGAAAGCGACGAAATAAATTTGGAAGAATAAATACAGAGTTTTTGAAAAAAATTGTTCTTATTTTTTGGGCATAGTAGTATCTATATATATGTGTGTGTGTGTGTGCGTGTGTGCGCGTGTGTGTGTGTGTGTGTATGTGCATGTGTGTATGTGCATGTGTGTATGCATGTGTGTGTGTGCGTGCGTGTGTGTGTGGGTGTGTGCATGTGTCTAATAGCCTGGATCATAATGTAGCATGTTAAATTTATAAAGTTGTTTGCTATTCCTTTTTATTCAGAACTTACTTTAACCAATTTAAAATTTGATTTACGCGTATGTTTAAAGATTTCGTAGTTAAACATATGCTATGGCCACTTGCTCATTTTTTTGCGACATTCGTTACTATCGACGAAAAGGGAAAATGTCCTATTATACAACAATTTTCAAAGCAAATGCTTCATTTTTTTAAACTCCGTAGAAATGTAAATTTAATTTTTCTAAATATAGGTAGAATTTACAGGTAGACATCGAATTTATCTTTGTGTAACTGCATATTTTTTAATTAATAAATATATTAATCCTAAATATGATAAATTAAAATTGTATACAACTATATTTTTTGAGGTTAATGCATGTAAAGCTAAGTGACAATACAGCGCCAACTCTAGTATGAAAAGGACGGGAGAAGTTGGTCTCAACATTTATTTGTTTCTAAATCGGTAGATGCTCTCTGTTTTATATCTTTTATGGTTAAACAGTACATTTAAATCAAAGTCAGATAAGACCTTAAATTCGAAAAAGAAGTTTTTAAAAAGTGTATTCATACAGTGTATTTATATAGTTGTATCCTTTATAAAAAAATAATTTCTGGAATAGATGGCAGGAAAGTACAAGTGTCTTTCAGTATTTTCATTCAGCATACTTCAGGCTTCGTAAAGAACTGAAGAGCTGAGCTTTAAACTATTGGGTCAACCATGCATAAAATAACAACTTCGAACTGGTCAGTTGAACTAGAACTGCTTTCACAGCGGCGAGCCTTTCCAAACTCAAAAAAAGATGAGAGACCCTCAGCCTCATCCGAAATGAAGGGTGCCACTCACGTGACTGTTACGAAGAAAAGAAGAAGAAGAGAGTGTGAGAAGGTGACCCCCTTTTTTTCCCTTTCAATGGAAAAGGGATGGTGTAGGCGGCACCTCACGATCTCCGCCGAATTCTTCACTTGCTCAGCGAAATTTCAAGTGTCTGGCTATCCACACACCGTCTGATATAATGGACGTTGTGCAACGTGGCCGTCTATGGCCATTGTAGTGTGATGGAGAATTCGACACTTGTTCTTTGCATGCATGACACCCAGAGTAGGCTTGATGATTGAAAGTTCACGTGAATTTAAAATCACTCATTGTGATGGAACAGTTAAAAGTGCTGTTGCATATGTTGTTGGGAGAGAAAATTGTTGATAGGGTTCATTATGTAACAGGTCAACGGTTCGTAAACTCCTAACCCGGGTGTTCTAGAAGATTTTAAGGCTATAACATTTATATCTTTATTATCAAGCGATTATATTTGGTATTAACAAATTCAATTTGGTATTAGCTTATGTATATTTTAATTATATGTTTCATAGTATAGAATAGTTATATGATATTAGCCATTATATATTAAAAGATATTAGCATTTTTTAAAAAAGATATTAGCCATTAGATTATTAGCCTAAATTAGCCTAAAGATATTAGCCATTTTTTAATATAAAACAGACAAAAGCTGACGTAATAGTTATTAAGAATTCTTTATTTAAAAAATGCATACAATTGCTTTAAAATGTTAATATATAGAAATTTAAACTAGAAAAGTTTTTTCTACACATAAATAAATAAAAAAAATAACAAAAGTGTAGGAGTATTTTCAGAGGTTTTTTTTTTTTAATTAGGAGTATTTTCATTTATAATTGTTTCAAGACGATATTTTTGCATAGAAAACTGAATTTATTCTATTTTATTCGAATCTATATCAGATAAATATAATTTTAATAAATGCTTTTTATCAGGGTTTGTGTTAAGAAAAACTTTCAGACCAATGAAATACTTATGGAAAACCCGTGAGAAAAGATTCTTTAACACAAGTAAATAATTTTAACTGTATAATGTTACATAGAAACTTAGAATTTTTCATTAATTTCAGTTTAAAAATTTGCTTTAAAATTTAACATTTTTGAAACATTCTGAAGACTTTAAAATTACTCAATAAAGATATCTAAAACTGCATATTTAAAATCAAAAAAATTGTTTTTTAATAATTAATTTAAAATATATCTTTGAAATACACAGACGAGATCCAACCACGTTACTTATTAGGAAACCATCACCAACTTCGATTGCTCAACTTGGACAAGCGGATTTTTGCATTGCTCCGTAAAAGGATTAATGAAATACAAAAAAAAAAATTAGTTTTAAACAAAAAAAGTTTGTATTTAGAATTGTATACGTAACAGCATAACACTAACTTAAATAACATATCACTTACAGGATATAATAGCAAAAAAAATAGCCTATAGTTTGTTTTTGCATACAGTTTATCTAACTTGTAGTAATTAACTTATTTTGATAGTTGTTTGACAACTATCATAAACAAAAAAGACCTTCAGTGCATTATCTAGTTGATTGGTTTTGTTTATCGCTCTACGGTCATCTTATGCACGCTTTAGACTAAACAGACCGGGACATGCAGTTTAAAGGGGATTCCGAACCACTACAAAAATCCATGGCACCGACGAGACTCAAACCCGAAATACCGAGCGCCAAAAGCGCTAGACATTCGGTCATCGGGCCCGTATCTAGTTGAAGAGTCATGTATCGAAGTGAAATTCGTATGCTTCCATATTTTCTGCATGTGAAATTATCTTCCTTTTTCAATGTTTAAATCTTCAAATTCCTCAATTTCCATTATCTTATCATCTAAGAAATTGACATTTTTTAGCGATTTATACACAAGTATTAAGTCACAAATCTATCGTCTTACTTCTCAGAAATCTAGATTATAATAATATCCTCGTTAGACAATGTTACCAATCAGGAATTCAGACTACTCACACAAGCAAAACCGACTATTCTGACCATGCTTGGCCAAAAAAATGAGGACAAATAATCACTAGTCTTACTACGATTAGGATAATTGAGACTTTATAGTAAATACAGTTTTCACCATCATCATCAGTGCAATAACCCTATGGTGGCCCATGTCGTCTGCCTACTGGCAAATTATGAAATAGGAGATGTTTTTCTTTCTTTTTATGGAGTAGGGTTGTCAGACCTACCCCCAACTCTCTACCGCCATAGTTGACCGAAACCTACGATTTAAAGTGAATTCCGAACCACTAGAAATATCCATGGCACCGCCGGGGCACGAACCCGAAACCTGTGGCACCGAGAGCCAGCGAAATACAATTTTAGCATTATAAATTGAAAAAAAATTAAAAATGCCATTCTTTTATTTACTTTCTTAATTTATTTTATCAATATTTGCATAAAAGCAAACTATTTTTGCTCTCATTAAGTTATTAAATAAATTTGTCGTATTATTTTGATGTTTCACTAATTTTTTTTTCTAAAAATCTATTAGGAATGCATTAAAAATCAGGAAATGAAATAATTTTTTTTCTTGAAAATATAACTTTTAAGAACAAAGCGTAATTCTACATTGTTAGTCCTTTTGATACAGAAGCTTGAATTGTTGCATCTGACTTCGACTAAGAATTACAATAAAAGAAGATGATACAGTTTAATTAAAGAGTCGAATTGAGATAATTATACACATTTTGTCTGAATTCTGCTTTCAAATATAACATTCCTCTTTTCCATTAAAAGACGATACGTTTTGAAAGAGAGAAAAAAAAAAGATATTTGGTGTCATTTGATGAAAAAAATAATTTCGTTCTAAATTATTTAAATCGTTTGCTTCCGGTTAGAAGATTCATGAATCAATAATTCGCTTCAAAAATTTTTACTCGTTTTTTTTTAAATGGCAGCTTTTAAAAAGTAATACATAGCCTCATTCACAGTTTCATTTTATGTTCTGTTCCATGAGGATTCAGACCGGTTAAATCACTTAGCTTTGCAAATAAAACAGAAGACTTTTGTTTGAGAAAAGAAATTGCTCGCATTTAACATATTTCGCTTTCTGGGCTTCTCAGGTAGATAGCTCAGTAGGTGAACCCGAAAAATATTTTTTTTTATATTTCATTTGGTAAAGTAGTTTAACTCTGGGAAAATCAACTTTCAATTAAAGGGATGTTGTAGAATGCTATAATGCATTAAAAATGTTTTTCTTTTTCAAAATTTTTCTAGAGTGAGACACAAATTTTCCTTCAATAATTTCAGTTTTTTAGCCTAAAAGAAATTTGTTTTAAAGTGGGTTAAACGATGTTTTTGTTTTGTATAATTAATACTTGATGATAGATAATTAGTGCAATATTTTCAATTGTAAATTTCAAATGTAATTTAAAATAAATTATACAACATAAACTTAACTTAATGGTGCATCTCTTTGTCCAATTTTTATTTCCTATGAACTGTTTAATTAATTTACTTATGGCTGCTTAATTGATTTTCATATAATTGTCAAAATACTAAAAGAAAAAAAGAAAATATATAATAATAAACAAAAAATTATAATCGGTTGAATCGATATACTGGTCACTCATAAAATTTACAAGTTAATGTAAGAACAAAAGGCATAACAGCAATATTAAAACAAATTATAGAGTTGCAAACAATTTTCTTTGCTTGAAAATCTCATTTTCCTTTGAAATTAAATCGGTTTTGCTTTCCTTAGACGATCTTTGAAAACAACTTTAAATTAATTTTTTACTAAAATATTTAATTATTAAATTATTTTGTATTAAACATTGTATAAAATGCCCGTGATTTAAATTTAAAAAAAATTTACAGATTCAGTGAATATGTCCAAAATTGAAAATGGTCGAGGACACGAAGCACGTAACTTCCCAAAATAATACCCATATATTTTATGGGTAAAAATGTTATTTTCACTTGTTCTGGCATGTCTTTTAAATAAAACTTTTTTTTTTCATGTTAAAAACTGGCTAGAAAAGATTGATATAAATCGTCCTTTTCTTTCATAATCCCAAATCTTTTATACAATACGATTACATTTTTGTATAGATTTTTAAATCATTAATCATGAAAATACGAAACAAATCACAAAAACGATTTTTACTTTATTAATAAGATATTTAAACTTTAATTGGTATGAAAAAGTGAATTAGCTATTTTTAAAGAAAAAGCTGTTTAAAATTAGATATTTTTTAATATGCGTTATTTACCGAAAGTTAGTAAATGCTCTACTAAAATTAATTTTTGTTATTTTAAGATAATATCGAAGTATTTTAAACATCATAAATATTTTCCTTATATTAAACATTCCTGGAATGTTTCAATATGCGACCTAAAAATCTAAATAAGTACATTAAACGCTTTAAGCGAATAATCTTTTAAAATCTATAAAATAATGCATTAATTTTAATTAATTAATTTTTTCCTCGCAGATATTAATTAACATAAATGTAATGCAGTTTAATATAATGAGATGCAGTTTACATAGTATGTGAGTTTTTCTTTCAAATTCCAGAAAAGTTCAAAGGCTCGTTTCATACTTGCCACCAGTTTTATAAAACTACATTTCATTAAAATTGTATTGTTCCATTCATCGTTTATTCTTCAAAAGATTCTCTTTTAAAAAGCCTACTGAATCTTATTGTCAGTTTCTCTAATCTCTATTCCACCTGCTATTGTATCGTTTGGGCTAGTTCAAACATCCTCTGCATTCAGATGAACTTCTGTTCTTTTGACTACTTTGCGCAATGGATTTTCATAGCAGTGGTTCCCTATTTAGTGAGAGTTGAATAGAAGCCGGGTGTTTCGCTTTAAGAAAGCATGAACTCATTGGTTTAATATGCTTCAAGTAGTCGACTTGTTTGATAGATGATTTGGCATTTCAATTTAGTATGCAGGATTGCCAATGAAAATGCCATCTATTTATTCAATATTTGCTTATTTTATGATTAAGATTTCATTAATTATATAAACCTTTAAAAATCAAAAATAGTACTAGCTTTTATTATTAAGAAATATTTAGTAACAATCAAAATGCAATATTCACTTTTTTTTTTATATTCGAGTTATCAGAAAAATAAAAAACCCGATTTTTCTTTGCAATATAATTAATATCTCATTAACATTTTTAGGTCTTTTATGACCATCTTTCTAAAATTTCAAATAAAATTGACAAGGTTATTTCTAAATCTATCTTAAATAAGATTGGGTACAAATCATCGTCGTAGCAATGCTATGAACGTGACACGTGACTTAATATGAAATCGTAAGTTTCTTTAAACCTTGATATTTGTAGACAGTTATTTTATTTACTTTTCTAATTATAATTATTTTATTTAACTAAGAAAATACGTAAATGACTTTTTATTGTATCCTTTAAATTTTTAATACAACTTCAAAGTAAAATTATGAAGAGGTAAAATGTAGAATAAAATAGTCTAAAGTATTTATTTTATTTTATTTTTAAATTTTTTATCATTATAAAAATATTTAAATTAATGAATTTAATTAATTTTAATATTATTAAAGCTTATTTAATAATTATAATAATATGAAATAGATTAATATTCAAAATATAATTAAAATAAAATAATTCAATTAAAATATGGAAATTAATTTATTTCAATTCAAATTTATTTTTTTATTGTATTTCTTATTTCAGTCATAGAAATTTCTTGATTTGTTTGATGGTTTAAAAACAATTTTAAATGAAAAAAGTAACCAAATATTATTCTGTTACATTAGTGCATATTTGCCATAATGGATATCTTATAGAGTACATAATTTACTGCATTTTGGCATAAAAACTATCGTTTTATTACTATTTTTCACGAGCCACCTTAGTTATTTTTGTTTTCTCAAATGTGACCCAAGGAAACTATAATGTTTGAGCCACCGTTGATCTGATTGAGATTTTTTTTATTTTTTTAATTTTTCAACGTAATTTATTGTCTTAATATTTAAAGACAAAAAAAAAAAAATTAAATTAAAAATAAAATCAAGAATAAAAAGCCAGTAAACAAAATGTAATATAAAAAACTATGAAAAAAATTTTAAAAAAAAAAAAAAAAGATGGCAGCACAGAATCATCTAAACTTTAAAATTATAGCGATATTTTGAAATTATCGATAAATATTATTATTATTAAACTTTTAACTTGTCCTCACTGTCTTAAACTGGAGCGATTTATTTTACTCCTTTGAAATTCATTTGCTCATATGTATGTTGCCATCCATTTTTTTAACCGTGTACATTTGCAGAAGAGTTTTAAAATGTTTCCTTTTATCAATATGCAAATAAGGCAAGTTTATGAGCCATGGATATTAAAACCTAATTATAAAAATCCTAGAATATAACTGAAATGTTATAAAAATCCTGTAACTGTAGTATGCAGGTACAGGCGGGCCCCACATTGGGCAGCCAGATTGTGTTGTTGTGACTAATCCTCAGTATCCTGCAGCGTGGGGCGGACATCCCATGAGTCTACTTATGGATTGATGGAAAGGCGGCAGTTTCTGTTGTGATGGAGCATCCGTAAGTAGAAGTCGGTCCGAGTTGCTGATGAAGGCGGGCAGTGCCTTCCGGAAGGACTTTTAGATGCTGTAAATGGGTGTGGCTGGTTGAGATATTTGAAGCACAGGTTTGAGAACTCACAGTTTTATTTACACACGCACAAACACCACACACATGCAGATATTAAACACAAATAACATTTAACACATTTAAATAAAATTAGATAATTATAGCTTCATGGAAAGACTCCATTTCTGAGTCGTAAAAAATGAAACTCGACTACGCGTAGGATTGCGCGAAATATACTTTGCGTCAATGCTCAAGGTTGCGGTAAATATATTTTCTCTTAGAATGAGATATTGTAACCAACTAAACGTTTCTCAGCGATGGTTCAGAGAGGATGCGCTCAACTTCCTCTCGAGTGAGAGTCTCGAGGCCGACTAACCATTTTTCTTGAACGCCACAGGGGGCGATTTTGCTAGGAAACGCGAACGTTGTCGGAGGAAGAATGGTTACAAAAATTATCAAATAAAAAATTTACTTGTTAAATCGAGAAGATTTAATAAGTAAATTTTTTAACTCTTTAAAGAGAAAGGTATAATATAAAATGATGGATGGTATCCTATGCAAAAATATACTATAAAATGATAGATTAAAAATAGTTAAATAAAAAGTAAAATTAAATGTGTTAAAATGGGAAATACTTCAGGAAACATAATCGTTCAGGATAAAATAATTAACCGTTCGCACTGATGATTAACGAGTTGCTTGTTGTTTCCCATTATTACTAAATATGAGTTGAGAAAGAATCAAATAGCAAAAAAAAAAAAAAAAAAAAAAAAATATATATTTTATTCAATTCCTTCTATTAGCTCTTACACTCTCCCTATATATATCTTGTTCAAATTTTCAATCGTTCATAAAATGCTTTTTTTTCCTTCACTCAAGTTCAAATGCATTTTTTTAACTTGTTGTGGGTGACACTTGATGTTAATACAGTTTTTTAAAATATTAATTCAGGAATTACATTTAATTCATTAATTTTAGTTTTTTAGATTTAAGTTGCATATGTCTACCAATAGATGGCGCCAGACAAACTTAAAAAATGAAGGAAAATTATTTATAAAGGACTTTCTGCAATATAGTGAAAAAAAGTAGAAATTGACTTAAAAAAATCTTTTTTATATTACTTGTTTTATATATTGTTTAAATTAAATAAACTAACCGCATCATTTAATATTTAATGTAAAAAGTTTAACGTTAAATGGTAAATGATGCTTTCCTTTCGTCGTAGCGTTTAGATTCATTTATGTAAATAAAAACGAAAAAAGCTGGCGAAATTTATAAGTAAAATTTTGTAGCGGAAAAACCATTGATTTGAAACATAATTTATAGCATGGGTTAAAATTCAAAACTAAATTAATCATTTGTAAAATGAAATCGGTAAGCTCATTTCTGGAACAAAATAAAAAAAAATCAGCCAAATCGGACAGATAGAAAATAAAAATGTATTGGGATTATTGGTATTATTGATTAGATATTAATGGTATTTTATTATTGTATCGGATTGAGTAATATTTTTTTTTTTTTTGTCACAGTTTATTTCTCGAAATACAATTTTAAATTTTCATCAATGAAATAATTTAAACTAATTTAGTCATAATTTTAGCTAATTTAGAAATTTATATGTTGCTTTTTATTTAGTTTTTAGACATTTGCTGTGTTTATAATTTTAAGTTAAAATAAATGCATTATGTTTCAGAATTCCCTTTTTTTTTTCATTTCAAATTAATATTTATTATAAAAATGATGTTAAAAATATTTTCTAATAGAAAGAAAATAGGAATCAAAAGCTTAAAATGAAAGGCTTTTTAAAGAAAATACATAAATTTTGAATAATTTTTGTCTCGTATAATGTTTAATGCAATGATTTTATTTTTTGCTAATGAGAGAAAATAAATACACGATTTTAATTAATTAAATCCATGAAACATCAATTACGATGAATTATTTTAATTTTCTCATCTGTTTAATGTGGATAAATACATTTTCAAGAAAATTCCAATTTATTTGAGAAGCTTATGAAAATGATTAATAATTAAATAATAATAATAATTTTTACTATTTAATAATCCGAAAAACTAGATAGGTGTGCCGTGTATCATTAAAAAATGAAATGAATAAAATTTCAGAGAAATCAGTTGTTTTATTCAAGAGTTTCAATTACATATAACAAAATAATCAACAGTGAGTTACCCAATTTTTGGCTCTTAATTAAGCTATTATTCGAGTCCTCATTAATTTGCAGTATTAGTAGATGTTTCTCTAAGGAATTTTTTGCCTAATTCTTTCATATTATTATATTAGATTGGCGAGATTCAATAATGGTCGGAGGCGCCTGTTCATCAGACACAAGCAGATATGTACTATTAGGGAGAAATCTGACAATCTAAATGGTCAATAAAAGGTTTGATAAATACAGAGAAAATCAATAGAAATGCCTATTATTTTGACTGTCAGGAATTATTCTGTTGAACTAGAGGCCTGAGTTGCCATAAATGTAAGGAAACAACTTGGCGCAGAATACATTGTTCATCGCTTATAACAGGGGTCTCCAAACTTTTCAGCCTTAGGGCCATATTATTTACTCCAGTAAGTACTAAGGGCCAAAACCGTTTTAATTTTTCTGCCATTATCTATAATTTTTAGGCTAGTCGCCGAGTACGTGCTCTGAGCGAACAAGTTTATGTTTGATGCAGGATATATACATTCCAAACATCTATATACATACATATGCGATACTCTTTGCCCCAACATAACTACCGTTGGATAACAGCGGGATGTTCACCAGTTTATAATGTTAGTGGGATTCATTTCAATAATTTGTTAGTTGTTATCCTTAAGTTAAATTTTCTGCTTATTATGCTTGTCACTAAGCTTTACCTAGCATGTAAATAAAATCGAGTTATTATCATTCTGCGTTTTTTTATCCAACTTATTACAACAAGATTAAGATATTTGTTGTCGCGGGCCGGATTGAGGACACTGGCGGGTCGGATTTCGCTCGCGGGCCGTAGTTTAGAGACCCCTGGCTTACAACAAGGATGTTATACATGGCAACCAAAGGAACCCGGCTATCAAGTGCAAGGCCACTGGGGACTATAATTTCCGATTTTCAGGTTGTAGGGCGGGCGGCTGTCAGGTTAATATTTCAATGCTATCCTAGACGTGTCCAATATTGTCGTCGCTAGTCATCGGCTCATTTCGCAGCGGGACTCATCACTGGAAACAATTATACTCTTGTCAGATAGACTACTTTAAATGCACTTGTCGAAGTGCATTTGTTAGTGATGATCGGTATAATGGATGTCATTAAGTCAACTATCTATGCGATCTGTGTCATTCCAGTTACACGTTGCGTGATAGATAACGTCGAATCAAATACTATGATATTCGACTCATTAACTGAATGTCGAATTCTTGTGAGAAGTGGACTGATGATTGTTGTGTTCTCAAAATATTTTGTCACACTAGTTCGACACTGCTTTGCTAATGCCGTTTTCTGTCATAGTTCAGACATTCCTGACAACGTCGTCGAATGGAGGTATTGTTGAAACCAATTGTCGAGTAAACTTTCGATTTAATCACCTTGTCTTCTTTTGCCCAATCTCGCATTTTCTCTCGAGGGGTGAAATAGGCTTATATCATACTATATTGGTCGTAAAAATGAGTGGAATCACATGTCTCAATTTATTTTCCAGTATCCATTTGCATGCCCAGTCGCTGTCATGGCGCTCCAGCTATTTATTCGCTGATTACCAAAATTTAGTAATTTGTACTCGTTGTAGTCAAATCGTGTAATGCAATTTCTTGATTTGGAATAACAGATCACAAATAGATAGAAACAGCATTTTGATGATATATGTAGAAAAAAATTTATTTCAAAGATAACATAAAGACTTTCAATTATATATTTTTTCTTAATTTCTAGCCTTTTTTAGCTTTCAGAACAACTTTCCAGCGTCCACTTATAGTAAATCAATTAATGGTATTCTATGATTATTCATTAAATATTATTTTTATACGCTACGAACACTAAATGTTCATAAGTCAATAATTAATGATTTTATATCGTGTAAAATAATTTGTAATACAATTTGATACATTTTCAAAAAACGATGTAATAAATATAAGTCAAATAAATATTAAAACGGACGTACATACAGCACTTTAAGAGACAAACTTCCAGCAGAACAAGGACTTTCATTAACCTCTTACCTTGGTTTCAAAGGTAGATGGAATTTTTTTTCAAGTATGCCCAAGGGATAATGTAATGATTAAACTAGTGCCTCGAATTCAACTTGCCACCCTGTGAAACGGAAGCTTATTTTCAAAGCGAATGAGGAAGTACATGTAGCAATTGAACATTGGCTCCTTCCATCGGTGAACTAGTTTCCTTCCTATCTTTTGAGCTGTTATCAAACGATATACAAAATTATTAGAAAATCTGCTATTAATTAGTAAGAAAAGCCAATTTTATAAATATTATATTAGATAGCTTTCACTTGTGTGGGGAGTGAAATCATTTATTTTATAACCATTTCACAAGAATTAAGAGAAATTATTTCGAATTATGTAGTATTCATAAATAATGTACTCATTTACAACACCACGCTTCATCCAATTTGCTTTATGTTAATTAATCTTGCATCCTTTTATAAGGTTAACATGGGACAATTTTATAGTAAATTTCAGTTATATTGTTTAATATTACTTTTTAATAAAACAAATTGTTAAATATTTGCTTAAATTATTTTTTAGCATTAATGACTGTTAAGTAATTGTAAATGAAATGAAAATTTTCTTCTAAATTTTGGAAAAACCCCCCTCTTTTTCACTATAAATTATATATCAATAAATCACGATAGGAAATAAATCAATAAATTCAACCCAAGAGGTGTGCATATAGTACAAAAAATGTTATATCTTTCAACACATGGCAGGAAACCTAATAATATTTAACGTTATGAGACATAATGACTAGTAGGAATAAGTCTACAGAGGTAAATGCTATTAAAAATGCAGTTATAGGCGGGAAACACTTCTTAAAAATAATCATAAATTTAATCATTAAAAATTATACAATTTTCATTCACTGCGATTTAATACTGTCATATGTCCGGAAGTAACTAACAAAATATTATTGAGATTTTTATTTCAATAAAGGAACAATCCTCATCCTAATGAGTTTTGGAGCACGAGCAGTCGTCTGTTGTGATATTTATACTGGTTTAGCTACACCATATGTGAAGAATGTTTGCACGATGAAATTACAAGGTTCCACATCACAACATTTAATTAGAAGAAATTATTATTTTCAAATAATATACAAATAAATGAAATTAGGCAAAAATAAATCATCGTAGGAAATAAAAATACAAAAAATAAGATACTAGGAGTTAACTTCCAATCCAAGAGGTGTATACGTGAACTGAATAGTGAAGTTCCATGATTACAAGTTTTGTTGTTTTTTAGCTAACAGCGCAGAAAGTTATCGATTGAGAACTTGACAGCTATATGTTAGGATTGACATACCACATCCCTCCCCCGCCAAGTGAGGCAGAGAACATTAAAAATTCTTCACATTTTGCGAGCAGAAAGTCAAACTGCAAGTTCAGCTCTGATGTATTTTGAGATTGGCACTGTGCAAACTTAACTTCTTTGATAGCTTTTTGGAACATGTGGCTCTAGTATCAGAAGAGAAGAAGGCTGATCAGACCCGATTTCAATTAAATTTTTCTGTTTATTTTCGGTTGAGATTATCTCAAGAAGGCTATAGCTATTTATTGCTAGAATGGATAGATATTAGAAATTTATTCGTTTTGTTTGAAAATAAACTTTAGTTTAAATGCATCTGCGGATGTTGCTTAACGTTTTCACTTTCTTCCAACTTTATTTATTATTTTTTTTTAAAGTACATTTGTATAAATATATTTACTTTTATTAGAAATATAAGGAAGTTATTATGACAGCTTGTATGTTACATGTACAAGCCACGTGAGTTCTTATTTATTTTCTTTTACTTTTTTTAATTAGTGTCCGATTTGTGAAGATAATTTTTATAATTGAGTTTCAATTTTTAAAAATCGTATGCTCGAAAATTATGAAGACTTCTGCAAGGGAAAAATTTAGAATCCACGATCTTATACATTATAAAAATATAAAGTTCAACAACATGCTAAATTTAGAACACATTTTTTAATGCTATTTCAGTTCTCCTCAATTTATTGACACTAAACACAAATCCCCATAATACACTGACCCAGGAAATTCAACGATTTCAAAACGCACAAGTCTGTCGCCTTCCAGAACCACCTGCATCACAATTCCTATAAATAGCAGGCAGCATGTTTGTTTCGCAATGGAGCCAAACCTGCAACTCAGATTCCAGCTGAAGAAAGTCCGCCGCTCGGCCAGCACCCACTGACCTCCAAGAGCACACGAGGAAGACAATCGTCTGATCAGAAAAACACCTTCCCGGAAATCGGCGGTCACCCCCTCTGGGCAGGAATTGCCGTTACTTTGAAACGACCGCCGCTGTGTCATTGGGCTGAGGCTCCCGTGCGCATGCTCGGATCGAGAGAGGTAAAAGGGTTGCCGTGGTTCACTTTGACTGCTTTTGGAGTTCATGGGTTTCAGTACTTGATGAAGATTTTATCGCCATTTGGCAGCAAGTTGTGATTTTGGTTTCATTGCTTTGAATTATATTTCACAAGTTTAACTACATCCGTTTTTTAATCGATGCATTTAATTCAAGTAGCACTTAAAATAAATACTTTATTTAAAATTATTTATCTAAGATGAAATTAAAGAAAGAAACGAAAATCGTAGAGCTAATTGTGAACTTGGTTTGTCGCTCTACGGTCATCGTATGCAAAACAGGGATAAACAGACCGGAACCTGCAGTTTAAAATTGATTCCGAACCACTAACAAGCCGCCATGATTAGAGCCTGAAGCACCAAAGGCCAGAACGCTAGTCACTTGGCCACCGGGCCGTTGTGTAAACCTTCAAATAATAAAACTGATTTCAATAATAATAATTAAAAGATAAATAAAGACATAATGAAAACTTAGCACTTCAAATAATATTAAAAAATTAATGAATAATGAAATAAACAATTAAATTTTTTTTAATTCAATGTAAATAGTAATTAATAAATTTAAATATTCAAAAGCTAACAAACAAACAAATGTACAAAAGACAATATATTTCATATAATTCCCGAAACTCAACATAATTGCATAATTAAAAGTAATTATGTATCAAAATTATTTTTATCTATTTTATCTCTTTATTATAAAAAAAAAAAATAATAATCGCCGGTGAAATATTTTCCAACTCAATCTCATATTCTCACAAAAGATTTAAATACCTTGCCTAGTGAATAAGTTTCATAATAAACACAAAAATATTATAATTGTCCTGATTTTCTAGCTATTGGCATCTAGCTATTTACACCCAAAACACAATAATATATATTATTGTGTTTTATGTTATGTGTGTAATACACACACACACACACACACACTTGCAACTTGCAGAGCAGCAGTCTTGCAAACATAAAATGCATAACTCAAAATGATACTGTATGAAGAAACTATACTAACGCAAAATGATTAAAATTCATACTGTATGGAATCAAATAAAAAAAAAACTTTTTAGAAAGAATGGCGTTGGCTCAAATGATTGTCTGTTTTTAAGAGGCAGAAAGAGAAACGTTCCTTAGTAAAGAAAAAGAGAAACGTGCCTCCTCAACTGCAAACGTTGCTTGGGACTGCCTCTCCCTACTCATGTTATCGAACACAATAATCATATCAACATAAATCAATCTATCCTAACACTTGTTTATCCAACACTTGATAATATATGGATTACTAGATATTATGCAGATTATAGTAATGCCGATCAATTACTCATTTTGTATTATGTGTTTTTATTTTCTTATATGATCTGTGATGCTCAATGATCATCTCCGACAGTTATTGGGTGTACTTGGGCGGATATAATCATGAGACTCTAAAAAAGAATAAAGACTCTCCAGAGCATCCCACATATGTTCTATGTGATATTAATCAGGAGAGTATGCTGATTCCTTCATTCTACTAGTTCTTTAAATATATATTTATATATGATTTAAAGATTGATATAAATAATTCAGGTTCTTAAAATTTTAATATTGACTGAATTTTTATGAATGTTTTCAAAAATATTCAATTTATTTGTTGTGGAGGTTCCACACCATAATTTAAATTGTTATGTAGTCAATCTCTACTTCTCGGTTAGAGACACTTCATATTACCTTCTAGAGTGTTATGGAATGCTTCCTGTCATCAAATGAATAAATAAGTTTCAGGTGATGGGTTTTGACTGTGTTGGAAACATAAATCAATCTATCCTAATTCTATTATACGGATTATAATAGTGCCTACACATTAATCATATAGGATTGGCCAAGGGAATTCGGCCCTAAAAAACAATGGATTTCTTCATGTATCTGGAGTAATGAATAAAAAGTATCTATTTAATTATTTCTTATATTTTCTGTGTTCAAACGTGCTTAAATATGGAAAAGAATATTGAAATAGGGAAAAGTAAAAATAAAAAATAGAAAATGAATTTTACATTGTATTCAAAATTTCATTTAAATAGATAAATAAATAAAAGATTTCTGAGAAGGGAATAGATAGCAATAAATATCAAGTATCAACCATTGTCTTAGAAGCTTAAATTTTCTTATAATTACATTCATGTTATTTATATCCTTAAAAAGGTGCAGCTTCAAGTTATTATTTTCTTTGCATAGTACATTATCATTGGAGGAAAGAACAATGTGGAAATGAAATTATTTCTTTGACTTCAGTCGATAGTATTTTTAGATAATAATTAATTATTATTATTTTTCTTATCCCACTTAGTAAGCAGTAACATCTAGAGCAGGGGGTGGCCAACCTGCGGCTCGCCTCGAATATTTTTCCTGCCCGTGAGATTTATGACACTTTTACAAAATATATTTATTTTATAACGGCCAAAGTAGTGAAAACCAACGTATTAAAAAAAGTACATTATGTGTGCATCCATATATTCAAAAATTAAACTATCGAAATCATGAGAAAAAAGTAACTTTGATTTTAAAATAATATTCCTGCGAATGTATGACAGATATTGCATGTTTTATTTATGAGTTTACAGATATGAGTTCGCAGAATAGTTAAATTATATTCTGCGAACTCATGATGCTCGCGCATCTTGGAACATCTAATATAACAGGTTCTATGTTTCACTTTAAGTGACCTCAGTAACGCAGTGGTCATCCCTAGATTCGCACATTCGTTGATTGTTGATAGCACAGCAAATAGGACTCTCAGTTCAAGTTGTTAGCGCTTTTAGTTCAACTTACACCTTCGAATCGTTTTTTTCGAAAATGAAATTGATCAAACACAAAAACAAGCTCAAACATAACGGACTCTAACCTGCAACACCCCTATTACGATGTGCAAATACCCAAATTGGAATAGATTTGCAAAAGTTAAATGAAAGAGAAGAGAAACAAATATCGCACTAGTAAAATAAATATTTTTTAATGATTTCATTTTGTTTATTTCGTTTATAATTATATCTTTTTTATATTTCATTTTTAGTGTTATATATTTCTTTTTACAGCGTGCGTTTAGTATCATTATTATTATATTATCTATGTTTACGTAAGAATAATAGTAAACACAATAATAATTCATTTTGTTTCAATTTTTCATTCCAAAATATCTATAGTGGGTCTAATTTTAATATGGGGATATTTAATATTATATGCGGCCCGCGGAGTTATGATGCAATTCCAAAGTGGCCCGCAAGATCATTTGGGTTGGCCACCCCTGATCTAGGCCACGTCCAAGAATCCGTGTACTCATGAAAGAAGGGAAAGAGCATTTTCTATTATGAAGAAGCACCAGTAGGTAGAAATCTGACTTGGCTTCTTGTCACTGAAGAAGGAGGGCAGTGTCTTCCGGAATTACTGTTAGGGGAACTATCCCATTTGAGCAATTATTTTACACTCATGTACATAAATTAAGGATAATGAAGTTCAGGCAAAGAAAGAGACAGAAGCAAAACAAATTTGACTTATTTGTAAAGCTATTTATTAAACAAAAGGTAATGAGCAAAAAGATGCGATATGTTTGACATAATTAATAAAAATTGCGATTTTTAACTCCGTGGAGCAAATTTCAAAAAGAACCTATTTACAAAAACAGTATAACATGGTTAGTATGATGGTTAATATGGAGTATGTCTCCCGGACGATGCAATACAGGCCTTACAACGCCTAGGCATGCTGAGTATCAAATTATCAATCTGATCTTGGGAATATTACACCACTCATCAAGGAATGCCCTCCGAAGTTCCGGTTGACAGGTGGGAGGGGTTAACGGGCTGCAATTTGTCGGCCAAGCATATCCCCACATGCTCTATTGGATTCAAGTCCGGTGAGTATGCTGGCCAATCCATACGGGTGATATTCTCCAATTGAAGGCATTCGTCTACAATGTTTGTACGGTGAGGGCGGGCGTTGTCATCCATAAACTGAAATTCAGCACCCATGGCGCTCACGAAACAAACGTACATGTTGTTCCAGAAGGACATCCCGATAGATGTGGCCTGTAATCGTTACACTCTGAACATGCAGATCAGTTCTGGAACCAAGAATAATTCCTCCCCAAACGAGCCATCCTGCACCACCGTAACGGTGTCGTTCAATGGTGTTCTCTTGGTGGTAACGGGTACCTGGCGCTCTCCATATGAAAGTCCGGCGAGAATCAGACTGCAAACTAAACCTGGATTCGTCGGAAAACATCACACAAGACCACTGTTGCGGTGTCCACAATGCATGCTCTCTACTCCAGGTTAATCGCAGGTGACAGTGAGTTGCGGTAAGTGGAAAACATCTGACAGGCCTACGAGCATATAGACCAATGTGGCCTAAGCGTCTGTACACGGTCTGCCTTGAAACTGTCTTACCGGTAGCTGAAGAGAGCTGACGAGACAGGTCTGATGCTGTGCTCCGTCTGTTTCTTTTGGCAGTAACTACTAAATACCGGTCTTCATTCGGCGTTGTAACTCGGGGGCGACCTGTGCTGTAACATCTACTCACATTACCATCATCTTGGAATCTTTGCCAAAGCCTGGAGATGACATTCTGGGCGATGCCAAGTTCCTCGGATACTTCCAGCTGGGTACGTCCACATTCCAGTCGTCCGATAATTCTACCACGTAAAAAATCATCCAAATGCTTCCTTTGGGCCATAACTATGCGGTTATTGTACTGAAAGACTTTTAAAGCGCTTGGGAACAATATTACTTCTTTTTGCCACCATTCCTTATATACACATTTCATACTATCCGCGCCATCTGGTGGTTTCCTGTAATTTGCATATTCTTCTTCAAGATGTGTGTGATAATTCTACAGGTATAAATTTTTATTTTAGAGTTCAATTTCTGTGTGATTCTGAATTATCCTTAATTTATGGACATGAGTGTATATACAATTATGACTTATGCACGAGATGGCCAACACAATGTGAATTAATAAATATGTGTTGTTGTGATTAATCCTCAGTGTTCTGCAGCACGGGACATACACCTCATGAGGATGGAAGGAGAGCAAGGGGAGAAGCATTTGTTCTGAAGAAGCACCTGTTGTAGAAGTCTGACTTGCCTCCGTGTCGCTGAAGAAGAAGGGCAGTGCCTTCCAGGAGGACTTTTAGCGTGCAAAACCCAAACATTATCGTATTGTATGGGAGAAAACCAGGAAAACTCTCCCCAGTTAGTATGATTCGTCGTCACAAACGCCCTAGAGTCTCCTCGTGTTTTGAAACAGTGTCTACAACAATGTTGCCAGTGGATTGAACCTCCGCGATTCACCAGTGGCGAGTGTTGCCATTGAACCACGAGTCGAGAGATAATTACTTTAAAGTTGTTAAAAAATTATATAAAAATTATATAAAAGTTTCTCATTAAACTTGTATAGCATAATAATATGTGTGTTTTAAAGCACCGCCTATTTTTTAGAGTGGCTAACTGTAGCTACTCATTTTACAGAAATGTATTGATAAATCATTGGACTAACAAATGTCAATATATATGTTTATATACCTTAAAAATACTTATGCCTTATATACCGTTATTTAAACTTTTGATACTGAATTTTTTATAATATTATTAATACAAAAATTTTAAGATTATATTTTATTCAAGTGTTTAAAAACCTAAAATTAACAAAACATCATTTCCAACTAACACAGTCACCATCAAAATATCGAAAATCTTCCATTAATTTATTGAGATCGAGGTTGAAGGCTTTCTTCACAAACAAAGAAGTCTGCAGACAGTTTTCACGTGTTGGCGCACACCTCACGCGTTCCTTCCTAAACGGGACCCTGGCTCCAAAATCATTGGCGACTTTTCCTTCCCGCTTTTACCTCACCGCCAAACACCAAAAACCAGAACCATCCACCTGCTACCAAACCGAAAACAAACTCACTGCGGCAACCACTACTCCCTCTCGTCTCTCCATTCACTCCAATACACCCGCTACTTACAAACGAACCACACGGTTTCTCAAATCACACGCAAGATGACGGTGGATCCAAAATACGAATACGCATCTGAATCCAGCCTGCAGCATGCGAATTACATGAAGAATTCTAAGGCAATCGGTGTTTTATGGGGGGTGTTCACCATATGCTTTGCCATTATTGTAGTGGTGGTGTTTATCCAGCCACATTGGTTGGGCGACACGCAGGAAAGTCGAGGTACTGGACATTTCGGACTGTGGCAGGCATGCCGGATGGTACAAGACGGTCAAGATGTCATTTGCGAAGGGAAGCTGACCGATTTTAATTCGATTCCAACACCCGCTTTCCGGGCAGCAACTGTTTTTATTGGACTCTCTGTGGTCATCATTTTGCTCTGTATCTGCTGCATGGTACTATTCTTCGTGTTCCATTCTTCAACAGTGTTTCACATATGTGGATGGATGCAAGTTTTTTGTGGTGAGTAGCATTTTTGTAAAGATATAAGAATGCAGTTATGACCTGATGAATTTTGACAATATTTTGGGGGATTCAAGTATAATTAAAATATTCAATCATAGATTTCAAAGTTAAAACAAAGCAGACATAATATAAGTTGTGTGTTTCTCAAATTACTTTTTTTAAACTGTTAATACTCAAATATCCATATCGAATTATACTGTTGCATCTCTTTTAAGTGTAATTTTATGGTACTAAACAAATCTGTTTTCGATGCCTAACAAATCTGTTTTCAAAGAATCAATATTTTCAATACTGAATTTTTGATGAAATTATTGAAACGTGATCTACTAAAGTGTTAATTATGTATTTAATAATGAAACAAAACCAACATAGAATGCATTTTGTTCTTTTTTCTTAACGATGGCTCTTTCATTGAAAATTATACAAAAATAATATTCATTAAATGGAACATTAAAAGTAATCATATAACAAAATTATGTATATTTGTCTGTTATAAAAAATATAATAAAGTTTTTATGTTGTGTTTAAAGCTTAAACTTTCAGTCTGTCTTATTCATATGTAGAAATTTGTTATAATAGTATGTAAATTTCTACAAGGAGAATGTTATATGCCTTCATAAGGAATTTTTTTTTTCATTAAAACAGTGAAGTTTTAAAATTTATATAATTTAATTTCATTGTGAATATCTGAAATCATTAATTATGAAATCTAGTCATAACAACAATGTGTTTCATTCATTTGAAGTACGATCTGGATTAGTTGGTTGTACTTCTGAGGTATGAGGTTAGGGACTTGACAGGTGTCGTATTTGTCCATCAAATGTGTGTTCTAGAACTCATTGAAGTAAGACGATACATTTATGAGCAGGCAAATGAAAAAATGAATAAAGTTGTTTGTTTATGGATTATTCATATGAAATAAATTGATGAAACTGAAGATTTAAAAAGAAAATATTTCTCATGTCAAAGTTATAGTAAGATTAAATAACCTTCGCTACATAGTGCAAACGGTTTGCTAACGGATGTTCAATTTTTGAAAAACTGGAAAACATTATAAGAAAGAGAATTTTTACACAATACAAATTATGCATTTATTTATGTTATGTTATTTAGCAATTTTTCCGTTTTTTCTTTCGCAAAATTTTTTATATTAATATATAACGTATTCATTATATAATATATATTAATAATACATTACTTTCATAATTAATACATATACACATATATTAATGTATAAATAAATTAATATATAAAGTATTTCGATATATTTTTGATCTATCTGTTTTGTGACTGGAAATTTAATTTGTTCGTTATTGCCCACTGATTACTGCCAAGATTAATTAGAAATATTAGCACTGGTCTGTGGCTGTTAAACTAAGTATTATACGCCTGTGTACATTGCATATCTCATATTAATAATTTTGATCTGTGTACATTGATTATATTAATAATTTTGTGACTTTTCAAATATTTTGCTATCCTCAAATTAATCTTTTTTTTATTATTTTATTTTTTGTTATGTTTCGTTTCGATCAATACCAATTAAAATACAACGGACAGAAAACTAATCAGACTGAAAATAAACATGAAAACTCGGATTTTAATTTCTTATTTTTACATATTCTGCACATTGCGTGTGTACGCTTGACTAAAACTGACATTTGAAATGTATAACAACTGAAAAAAAAATTAAACTATTCCATTCCGGCAATCATACTTAATGCTTCATCGACGATTACATTAGCAATTATTAATCGCCCGTCTGGTTTTTTGACTTACCAACTCAAATAAGAGTTTTTGTTTTTCTGTATTCATTGTAGCGATACGCTTGAAGTTGTCCTTTTGATGGATCAATTGACATGTTTTACTATTTTGTTGATAGCTGGCGTAACAATTTATGATAGACAATTTTTTTTTCCTTCATTATTATTGCATGCTGTCTCAATAGTTTTTATTTTATTTTATTTTCCTTTCGTCTAGGTAAATGACTTATATTCTGTCTAGTTTGTAAAATATTTTTAATGCATTTTATTTTTAAAACTGAAACTAAATTTCATTTTTAAAAAGCAAAAGTTCATTTAATAAGAGCAGAAGTATACATTTTTTTCTTGTTTTTATAGGATTTACATAATTTTCTTATACAAATATTTGTTTTTATTTATGAGTTTTTGTGCATTTTCGTAGAAATTGCATAAAACAAGTAACGAATTCTTGAAACTTTCGTTTTTCAACGGTTAAGGTCTTGAATTGTCTAATTTATCTTTTTCATAATCTACTATATATTGAATTAATAATATGTATTCTAATATTTAATTTGATATTCACCGCTGAAAATTATTTCACCAATATTTATAGATCCGCTTTTTAAAGTTTTATCTAACAGCATTCACGATCACATATTTGAGAGCAATTTCAAAAACGGAGCATTTTCGTAGAAATTACATGAAACAAGTAATGAATTCTACAAACCTTCTTTTGTCAATGCTGAAAATTATTTCACCAATATTTATAGATCCGCTTTTTAAAGTTTTATCTAACAGCATTCACGATCACATATTTGAGAGCAATTTCAAAACGGAGCATTTTCGTAGAAATTACATGAAACAAGTAATGAATTCTACAAACCTTTCTTTTGTCAATGCTGAAAATTATTTCACCAATATTTATAGATCCGCTTTTTAAAGTTTTATCTAACAGCATTCACGATCACATATTTGAGAGCAATTTCAAAACGGAGCATTTTCGTAGAAATTACATGAAACAAGTAATGAATTCTACAAACCTTCTTTTGTCAATGCTGAAAATTATTTCACCAATATTTATAGATCCGCTTTTTAAAGTTTTATCTAACAGCATTCACGATCACATATTTGAGAGCAATTTCAAAACGGAGCATTTTCGTAGAAATTACATGAAAACAAGTAATGAATTCTACAAACCTTCTTTTGTCAATGCTGAAAATTATTTCACCAAATATTTATAGATCCGCTTTTTAAAGTTTTATCTAACAGCATTCACGATCACATATTTGAGAGCAATTTCAAAACGGAGCATTTTCGTAGAAATTACATGAAACAAGTAATGAATTCTACAAACCTTTTGTGTCAATGCTGAAAATTATTTCACCAATATTTATAGATCCGCTTTTTAAAGTTTTATCTAACAGCATTCACGATCACATATTTGAGAGCAATTTCAAAACGGAGCATTTTCGTAGAAATTACATGAAACAAGTAATGAATTCTACAAACCTTCTTTTGTCAATGCTGAAAATTATTTCACCAATATTTATAGATCCGCTTTTTAAAGTTTTATCTAACAGCATTCACGATCACATATTTGAGAGCAATTTCAAAACGGAGCATTTTCGTAGAAATTAAAACAAGTAATGAATTCTACAAACCTTTCTTTTTGTCAATGCTGAAAATTATTTCACCAATATTTATAGATCCGCTTTTAAAGTTTTATCTAACAGCATTCACGATCACATATTTGAGAGCAATTTCAAAACGGAGCATTTTCGTAGAAATTACATGAAACAAGTAATGAATTCTACAAACCTTCTTTTTGTCAATGCTGAAAATTATTTCACCAATATTTATAGATCCGCTTTTTAAAGTTTTATCTAACAGCATTCACGATCACATATTTGAGAGCAATTTCAAAACGGAGCATTTTCGTAGAAATTACATGAAACAAGTAATGAATTTTTCTTTTGTCAATGCTGAAAATTATTTCACCAATATTTATAGATCCGCTTTTTAAAGTTTTATCTAACAGCATTCACGATCACATATTTGAGAAATTTCAAAAACAGCATTTTCGTAGAAATTACATGAAACAAGTAATGAATTCTACAAAACCTTCTTTTGTCAATGCTGAAAATTATTTCACCAATATTTATAGATCCGCTTTTTAAAGTTTTATCTAACAGCATTCACGATCACATATTTGAGAGCAATTTCAAAACGGAGCATTTTCGTAGAAATTACATGAAACAAGTAATGAATTCTACAAACCTTCTTTTGTCAATGCTGAAAATTATTTCACCAATATTTATAGATCCGCTTTTTAAAGTTTTATCTAACAGCATTCACGATCACATATTTGAGAGCAATTTCAAAACGGAGCATTTTCGTAGAAATTACATGAAACAAGTAATGAATTTACAAACCTTCTTTTGTCAATGGATTGCCAAAAGAACTGAGATTACCGTGCTGGGGTAAAGAAAAATAAAAGTTATGTTGATAGGGACTTTGTATCCTGTCTAACTATTCCCTATTTGTATCTCCTAATAATAATAACTCCTGTTGGTATCGCCTAATTTTTGTAATAAATTAGAAAACATTAAATATAATATTTATTTAATATTTAAGCTTTTATTTTCTTAATGCTGGATACAGATCAATGTATTTTCCATCAAATTTTTGAAAAGAATTTACTTATATGATTTTTTAAATAAATTGAAATTATGCGGGCCGTTCGAGAACCAACCAGCGATGGACTGTATTCTATTTTATGGCGATTATATTGATTGCAATGCATTTTATTTATTTTAAAGCATAATTTTAAAAATAATTTTAAATATCTTATGGGTACTGTACAAATATAGCTAAACGTGGCTTCTTCCTATGATCCGTAAATCAAAAATTTATATTGTATGATATACTAGAAAAATGCATTATATATGTTTCATCTATTCGTAGCTTTTATAATAATCGTATTGCTCGTATATATATATAGTATATGTGTGTACGAATATACGATTTATACATGCATAGTTATCGGAGCTATTATTATAAAATGTTACTAATATTGCTAAACTTACTTCCTGCTTCTGCGAGAATCTAAAATGAAATTAACGTATGGAATTTTCGCATTAAATTGAAGAATTATGTTAGTCAAACCAGGTCATCAAAAGCATAGTGCGGAATCGAAATTAAATCAGAAAACCTGACACATCTAGAAAAGGATTACATGCAGATTCCGATCAGTATTACACTTTCACAGAGTGGTCAACCGGTTTTGTTCCAAATGTTTAATTCAACTGTGCTCGACATGCATTATCCAATTAATGCAACCCATTATTTATCTTCAGTGGAGCGGATCCTCACGCAGAGGGACTTGATGGACGTTTGCGAAGGATTGGAAGTCATATGCTAACCATTTTGTGCCATCCGCCATCATCCTTACGTTGCCGCCGGTGCTTCGTAAAAAAAATAAATGATTACTGATCCAATTCTAACTTTGTGTTTGTTAATATTATGCAATATGTTAAATCGGATGAGAAACAAAAGAGCATTTTGTTGATCGAAATAGCTAATTACAGCTCTTATGTCAACTGAAGACAATGAAAGAACTGTGAGAAGGAAATATATTTTTTTAATTAAAGGAAGTGATGTTTTTTTTCTAATGTTTGAGATATGTAATTATGTACTTTATTTACATACCCAGAAATAGAGACATTACTTTTTTAAAGTTAATTTTTGACTTTTTTTAAATTCATCACAATTAGGACAAATATCGAATAATATGTCTTTTAAGGATTTATTATATTTAATGGATAACAATTTTAAGCATTTGATTACATTCAACTGGGGCCTGAAGACCGAATGACTGCGATGCCACAGGTTTTGGGTTCAATTCCCAGAGGTACATGGATGTTTGTAGTGGTTCGAATCCCTTTAAACCGTAGGTCCCGGTCTAATATTATTGGTAGAGCGTTGGACGTAGGGGCTGACAACCCTACCCCCCGTAAACAGAAACATCTTCACTCTCGAATCTTCCAGTAGGTCCACTTTGAGGGTGTTGCGCCAATAAGATTACATTCAACTAACGTAAGTTTTTGCTTTAAAAATCAATAACATGCAGTAATATACAGATTTTAAAACTCTCAATCATTTCGTCTAATTCGATAATGACAATAAACTTCAGATTCATTGTCATCTAGGGTTCACCACGGTGAGTATGTTGCATTGCATCTCCATTTTGATACGTCAATTTAAAACGAGCGCCGTTAAGTTAATTGGGGTTTCTCACTTTTATTTATTTATTTATTTTCCTAACGGAAGGATATTCAGATCAACTAATTTATCTTATTCATTCCTGGCTAGACACCGGTTCGACGTTACATGTCGGTTTTCGAATAAAGTTCCCTTATTACAGAAGTTCCCCGCGCAATTCAAAAGACCGCTGCGGCCCATCAAATAAATTCAGCATTTTTATTCTAAATATTTATAAATCATTACTACAAAATCTAAACCTCTAAATTGTTCAAAACGAGTGTACAAACATCAATTTCTATCTATTTAAAATTAATAAAATTTTTGCTTCTGCGTTGCATAAGTATTTTAATAAGAATGTGAGTTTATTGATTAATGTGTCTCCCTTTAAAGAGAACTAAATAATATTATCTTTTGAATCATACTTAAATTCACGATGGTCAAAATTATTACGGCTGAAAGATTTAAAAATTAGAATAATAAGAGACACATAAATATTAACAATAGATGCAATTTATTATCTATTTTTGAGCCTCCATTCCATATTATTCTTTCTCCTTTATAAAACGAATTCTTATAAAGTTTTTTCTTAGCTGATTTGGTTGATTTTTTTAAGTATATGATTATTAAATTACATCAGGGGCCGCATACTATTGTTAATTTTTCGCAACAAGTTGTCATCCTATAAATTGACATACCATATGTAATTCTTTCGAAAGACTTACACATTTTGATGAAAAATTGAAAATGAAATTAGGTCCTGCTCTACTTGATAAAAGTAAACACTTATATATTATCCAAATATTTATTTATTGTTTTCTGAGTTATTACAAACTAGAATACAAGAACTTTTTTTATAATTCACTATCCTAAATCTAGGTTCCTAACTACGTTTAATATTTCCTGTATATTTCTTTTTCTCCGTGTGGAGTTTCAGTTATGATGGCTAAGACATTAACCATCGACAAATAATTTTATCATTAATTAATTATAAATGTTATGGCATTGTCAAAAACTTGGTTTATTTTCTTATGTGATATCAATTAACTATGAACATTGTGAGGCATTATGATAAGTAAGACATTTTTGATCTACGTATATCTGGGAACATGCATGGATAGAAGCCATTTGAGTAATCATTTTTGGGGCCTTTTATTGCAAAAGTCGATTTAAATTACAAAGCACATTAAATCAATGCAATAGTTTTCACAAATCTATGCTTGTCTTATTTGTGCGCGTTTTTCGCCTAATACATATATTTAAGGAAGTTCCATTTGTTCAGAATAGATAATAATTTGTAGAGATCCTTTCAACGTGATTAATAATGCTTATTTTGCAATAATTTGAAATTTTATCATTAAATTTCAGTTCTTTGTGGGTGTTTAATTAAGAGTTTTACTTCGCAACATATTTTTTTTTATAAATATTATTTCGAAATTATTTAATTTCCAGTTCTTCGTAGATGTCTCAAAGTTTTATTTCAATACGGATTCTTTTGTAAATTTTATTTCGTAATTAGAACATCCATGTTGTGAAATTATATGTAATTTAAAATTTAATGGCAAATTTAATGCACTTATTATTAAGCAGGTTAAGAGCAAAAATAGTATGATCCTATTATTCCTAATAATTTACTTTTCTGCCCATTCACACGAATAAAAGACGCTTCTTTAAATTTTAAATAAAAATGTTATGATTTCATTTCAGTTTTATTAAAAATAAATATTTTTATAGAACGTTAAAATATTTTTAAGAATATTATAGAATTTCAACTTAATCTTAGTTTAATCAGGTAAAAAATGACACCTTCCATAACAGCTTAAAATATGGTAAATAATAAAGAAATTATGTTAAAAAAAAATTAAAATTATTAAATATTTAAATAAATTTGTCTTTCATATTATTTTTCATAAAAATTATTTATTTAAATGTAAAATTAATTAAAATATTATTATTATTATTATATTGTTATTTTATTATTTATTTAATTTAATTTAAATATTAAATTTCATAAAAATTATTTATTTAAAATTAATTTTTTTAATTGACGCTTATTTAAAATTTTGCGTTAATAAAATATTCTCTGTATGAAATTTTTATTTATTTTAAAATATAATAGGCATATTTTTAGTCTACTATATCGGAAATAATTTTAATACACAAGTGATTCAAAAAATATTTTAAATTAAATCTTATATTTCAAAACGGTAGTTCCTGAGGCAAAAGTTTATTAATGTATTTAAAATGTTTTTTTTAATTTTATAATTTTTTTAAATTTTATTTATTTATTTTTTTGTGTTAAAGAAGTTTTTTTATTGTGAGATCTGTAAATTTTCAAGCGAGTTCGTGTCACAACAATACAATAATTTTTAAACGTGAGTAACTTAACTAAACGTAAACGTTTCAACACAATAAAATATTTCCTTTTGATCTTTGTGTTTTCATCACGAGTAGTCTATTATAAAAGAGACAAATAATATTTTTTATTTTATTTTTATTCTTGAAACTTTTTACATTATCATTATTTAGTATTGAATTGCAATTACTTCACGCATGAATTGTGTTACTATCTCTAAAAATAGAGTTCAAAAATGTTTTTCACATTGAAATGTTATTTCCAGTCTATTTACTCTTTCATTAGACTTTTTTTAAATGCAAACTGTCAGAGATCAGTCCTTTATAAACTTCTCTTTAGAATCACGATTTTAAGTCAACAGCAGTGAAAAAATACTACAATTAAATGGATCGTTTTATTGAAACCGTTGATTTCAAAAGTTTTTTTTACCACAATATAATCTTTCATGGTATTCACGATTAAATATAAAGCCTTTTCAAAGATTTTTTCCTCTCACACACGCTTTAAAACATTAGAAAGTGAAAATATTTTTTTTTTTTTAACTTTCTTCTAGACTCTGGCAAAATACAACAACAAGAAATCACTTTATGAGAACTTTTCACTTTCTGGGTAGTGTTTACGTGAAAAGGCCAGCTTTTTAATTTATTTTCCGAAGTCATTTCAAAATTGGGTCAAGAAATTAACATTACATATCCGAAGCGAGAAGAAATTAATTTGCGGCATTAATGTCTTCACATTGGAATGCAGATATCGCTTTTATTCTAGACCAGTTTTCGCTTATTTTATAGAGCATTCATTTTCCCATCAAAAAATTGCGTGGTCTCTTTAACATTATTAAAAACCAATATAAAAAAAATAATTAAAATTTTGCATTTTTTTAAATTTAATTATTTTTACATAATGAACTATACGCCTTGCGTTATGCTATATGTAATTATACGGAATGTAATTCATAACGCCAAATACAAATTCTGTTACATTCTTCCTGTTTATGAAAATTAATTTAAAGTAAACTTAATCATAATTGTAAAGTTTTTTTGAAAGAGGATTAAAATTAAGAATATCTTAATTAAGAATCTACCTTTTATCATAAAAGTTATTATTTTAAAGTCAATGAATACCTATGTTTATATTTCTTGGAATTATTGCTGGAATATTGATATCCAACTCCAGTTTAACTTTTTAAATCGATTTCACTTAAAAGTTTTTTGTTAATTTCCAGCAATTCAGAATTTTAAAAATTTTAATTTAATTTTAACACGTACTTTTCATATTTTTTTTTTCATATTTAATTATTTTTCTCTTAGTAAATATGCTCTTAAGCTTTTTTTTATAAACTATGAATTTCCTTTTTACGAAGTGTTTATAATACCTTTTTGTCCACGACTGGAAACTCAATTATATATATCCATTTTCGGAAAGCAATTTTAATTAAACTTATTCATAGTTTTTTAAGAGAAGAATTCTAATGTATGAAATATATCTCAATGGAGAATCTACTTTTTATGAAAAAGCCTTATATAATTCTAAGAGCAATAAAACTTTTTATTTTTATTTTTATGCCACTTCGTCTAATTGCAGTCAGCTTTTAAGTTAAATTACTTTTTTATATAATAAGCCATTTATGTCGTATGTAGATATTACTTTTATTCTAGACCAGTTTCTTTTTATTACGGCGACTTCAACTGAATATTAAGATATCTTTGAAAAATTATTGTCTCATAAAATGCATAATGCTTTTAAAATTTTAATTAAGAAATTCTAAAATTTTATTTTAAATGAGATCGTTTTTCATATAATGAATTATGCTCTCTAAGAGCATTTATGCTCTCTTTTTATTTTTCCTTCGAACTGGAGATTTCTCTTTTTACCAAATGTTTTCAACTGCTCCGAACGTAGTTCATACGCTCAAATACAAATTATGTTCCAAGCTTCGCTTTAGAAAATTAATTTAATGGAAAATATTCATTATATTTTTATAAAAATTCACGTAGCGAAATAAAAATCTATATAATAAATCTAAACTAAGAATTTACTTTTTAAGAAAAGGAATTATAATTATAACTTCAATTCAACATATATTTTTGCGTGATAGAAATGGAATTTGACTTTTTTTTTTTAACAATTCAATAAATATTCATTTAAGTTTTAAGCATTGGGTTTGTTAATAACACCTGCTATTTTCATTTTTGAGGTTCTTTTCTGACAGTTGCCTTTGTATAGTTATTTATTTGAGTCTCATTACTCTTTTATTTTTGTCGTTCTTTATTTTTAAGATAATTATTTAGAAGAACGTAAAATAAACATAGCGTATTTAATTTAATACAGTATTATTATTAAAAATGTAAATTGCTATCGATTTCAATCTTTTTATGGCAAAGAGGCATTATGGTGCTTTTAAGTTATTTATGCACACATCCTTGAAATTCAAAATATATGAACAAATCCTTATTTGTTTAGTTGTAGTCCAAATCGAATAAAAGAAATCCACAATTATTGATTCATAATTAACATATTTTACTTCTTCTTCTTCATTAGCGCAATAGTCCCATGGTAGTGACAGATTCTTTTTTTTTTTTTTTTTAAATAATGTAAAATACTTTCCAGGTTAATTTTTTCAAAACAGTATCAAATAATAATATATAATAGTTAATAGCTACAGAACAGTACGTTACCATTTCTTCTTCAGTGCCGCAACATGGTGGACCGCATGGTGGGCCAAGGTAGTTTGCCTACTGGTAGATTTCGAGACATGAGATATTTTCTTTTTACGGTATAGGATTGTCAGCCCAACGTCTTATAATCATGTTAGACCAGTACCTATGGTTTAAAGTGGATTCCGAACCACTATAAACATTCATGCCACTGCATGACTCGTACCTGAAACCTGTGTCACTGAGCGCCAAATAAATAACATATTTAATTAAAATAATGCTATCGTACAGCTTATTTTAATATATATATATGTGTGTGTGTGTGTGTGTGTGTGTGTGTATAAATTATTTATTTATTATATATACCCTCAAGAGTCAAAACATTATGACCCCCTACATTTTGCAATGAACTCCCTGGATGACGTGGAAGGCACGTGATCAGGTGGAAGTGGTATTTAACTGGTATTAAGTGGTGGTATTAATCCATGCCAAGGCGGGGTTGAAGCTGTGTTGCGCGCCAAAGGTGGGCCAACTCGTTATTGATAGGTGGTCATAATGTTTTGGCTCTTGAGTATATATATTTGGATATCTGGAAATTTAGCTAAATATAGAGAAAATATTTTTGAAATTAAGTGGCATATAATTAATAAAAACCATCATGCATGAGTAAATATTAATTTTTACTAAATAACGTTTGTCTGATATTTAATATATTCTGTTTCAAAATACACCTTCCCGTATACTTATAATCAATGTCGACATTCTAAGTTATATTACTTCCTGTGGTGATTGCTTAAAATAATGTCATTATGAACTTGAACTATGTAATTAAAAGCATAAATGTGTATTAATAAAATGAAATTGAATGTCTAATTGGCAATTAAACCAAGTGACATATGGGTTATTTATAATGAAACTTATATTTGAATCAATGAACCGGTGAAAGATGTTTACCTTAAGATCATTTCCATCATGTTTATTAATCCGACGGCCATTGTTATTATTTTCTTTCTTTCTTCACATTTATTGAACCTTGTTCCGAAGTCAAGGGATTTAAACTACCGTCATATAAATACTATAATTAGGAATTATTAGCTGAGGCAAGATATGCATGAATATCTGTTGACATGAAAAAATATTCTGTGATGTTATTATTCAAAAATTCGGAGATTTAACAAGTTAGCTTAATTCAAGGTAAGTAAGTATACTTTCTGAAAATCTATAATTTTATTTGGAGAATTTTCTATACCTTATGTAGATAGATGGAAAATTCTTTTATTTATAAGTAATCCGATATTTAAATTTATTTATAATAATGGCATTGATTAATTATTTTTTATTTTCTAAATGATAAAATATGAATTAAAATTATGCTTATGTTTTTCCAGCTTGACAACTAAAAACTAATTATTTGAAAATACCATTCTTATGTACACATTATGAATAATTGAAAACTCTCTGATTTCGCTTGCAGATGCAAATACCTTGGTAAAATCTAAACTTATAATTCCCTCTAAAATTAAAATAAAATACCAAATTACAGAACTAAATGTCGGTAGAAGGAGATTAAGGATGAAGCACGACAAAAATATGAAAATTTCTGCCGATGGCGTTAAAAAACACCAAAAATGTGGCAACTGCCCTGATTTCTAGTTTACTTCTCATCATGTCTTTGATTGCCTAGCTGTTGCAGCAGCCATGCATTGTCTGGACCATCTCTCGGAAGAGGATTTATACACCGAGCTGGAAATCAACATGGGCAATATTATTTGGTAGCTTCACGATATTAGATTTTCTTGTACTCTTCAGGGCAAACGACAAAAACAACTACAACAACACTCCGATTTTTTTTTTATAATAGGACAAAAATTAAAAATTTCATGAATTGCAAAATACTAGCAAATTTAATATTACGAAATATTTTTACAAATACAAGCAACAAATCTCATCCTTAGTTTTATAGATAGTGCAGAATTTTACATATTTTAGAATGTGTTGCAGAACATAATGCCTAAATTGGTAGACTATTTTGTAGTTTTATAAATATGAAAATTTATTTTTTAAATAATTAATTTATTAATTAATTAGAAAATTAATTTATGGACAAAAGTCCAAAACAAATCTAATAGCTATATTTTTGAATAGTTAAATTCAATAATTAGATATCTAAAAATTCTTATAGATGTGATTGTTTTTTATGTATTTTACCCTAAACAACAAATACAAAGAGAAATGGAGCATGAATTTGAAAAAAGATTGAATATATAAAAATATATGCATTCTTTCAATGTCTACTTATTAAGATGCAACGATCGTTAATTTCTTTCCATTTCGGAATAGTTCTATGTGCACCTTATGCAAAGAGTAATGCCGTATTGTGAAAGGCAAGTGTATCATTTCTTCACTGATTGTAGCGGAATCACTAGCTTAATGGTTAAGAAACGTTTTAATCTTTATCGAGACCTAATGGTGTTTTAATTCGCCTGGGAAAATTCTGTTACGCCGTGAAAGTCCATTAAAAATATCTTATCATTATTGCGAAACCTATTGTAAGGAGAGAATTGTGAAAAAAGTATGTTTGAAAATGAATAATGTTTTTCATTTGCTTCAATAAACATTTAACTGAGTTAAAATCCTTTAATTTTTTTTAAATAAAAGTATTTTTCTTTTTTATGGAATTTGCATGTTTTAATGTTGGATTTTAAATTTTGATCAATATACTTTATATTTTATATAAAAATTAATTTTAAATATAATTATTTTACTTACATCACTTACATGATTAAATTATCTGCTCTATGTTGATTCTTTTTCATGTTTTAAAGTTATGTTGAATTTTTAATTCATAATTTTTTATGAATCAGAATGCAAATTTTAATTCAGAAAAATATTACAAAAATATTAGTATTTGAGTTGTGTGCTTACAATTAACATTAAGGCAATATAATTATTGATATAATATATTATCTATAAATAATTATATGTTATATATTATATCATTTATTATATTACCGAATAATATATTTTTAGAATGCTTTTTTTTTTCTGACAGAAAAAAAGCATTAGTTAAAAAAATTCTTTATTTTAGAAAAGTTTTATTTTTAAATACCCTTTAAATAAATTTTAAAATAATGTTCAACTATAAATATTTTAAAAGAAATTTTATGATTTAAAAAAAAAAAATATCATCAAATATTTCACTGTTTCCTAAATATCATAAAATATATTTTTATTGTTCAACGAATGTTTCAAAATATATTTTAAGCGAAAGTTTCATTCCGCTGTAGTTAGGAAAAAAAATTGCAAATTTAAAAGAACATAATTTTTTTTTTGTTCAAATTTTGGAATTAAAAAAAAAAAATATTATACATGTTTTATAAATAAATTTAAAAATGAATGCCAACCTATGAATAGCAACTTTGCATAATGTGTGACCGATATCTCACAGAAATAAACAAACAAACAAAAAAAAATCATTGAATACAAGACTTCACAGTTTCTTTTTTGTTATTCAGAGCGTCAGAATGCAAATGAATGGTTGGAGGTTAGGCAATGACACCTGTCTGGTTTTGAATTTAGCAATCCTGAAAATTATAAAAAATTAATAAACAAAATCAAACCCAATTTCTTTAAATGGAAAGTATCACGCGAAGCAACAGGTTCTCTTTGCGTGAGAATGCCGTTTTTATGAATGCTTGTCGCTTTTTTAAATCTTTTTTTTATTTCATTCTTTTTGAAGCCATTTTATCTTTCAAATTTCCTTGTTGATGGCTGCTGCATCGAGTTTCTGTTTATTCCTGACCGCGAATAAATTTAAGGTCACACAAACGCGGCTGAAAATTCTTGAAATTTTATTGCTGTTTGTTTTTATTGAGAAACACGTGCTTATATATATTGGTGAAATGTGAACTGTATTATTGTATTTTCTGACTACATAGTATTCTACTACTGTGCCCAAAAGTACGACCAATTATTATTTTTTCAAAAACACACTTAATTTATTCTTAAAAATTTATTTCATCGCCTTCAAAGTAATTCCTCCAGACACAATGCACTTATGCCAACGCTTTTTCCAATCTTCAATGCATGCTAAAAAGTCAACGGCAGGGATGGCCTTCAAAGCTCGCGACGATTCACGTTGAATATCTTCAATCGACTCAAAACGGTGTCCCCAGAGTGAGTTTAGGGAATAGCCAGAAGTCGCAGGGTGTGAATACGGTGATTGTGAAACGATATGGGTTTCATTTTTGACGAAAACGTTACGAAAAATGAATGCAGTGTGAGCTGGCGCATTCATTGTTTCGGTACCAATCGAGATTTGACTCGTTTGAGACCCAAAAATGGAATTGACCGATCCTTTTGAAATTCCAATATCATCAGCAAGGTCTCTAATTGCAAATCGACGGTTTACAAGCACCAAATCTTTAATGTTTTGGACGTGAGCTTCGTTGGTTGAGATTGACGGTCGACCAGAGGGCTCTTTGTCTTCAACGCGTTCTCAGCCTTCGTTGAACTGTTTATACCACTCTAAATATTTCTATGCAAAAACATATAACATAAACATATTAATGCAAGTTCTTTAATCGATTAATTCAGACATTTCAAAAATCGCCGGAATCAATTTTAGCGTCTTACAAAGTCAAGCGTGACTCAAAAAACTAATGAATATTTTGATGTCACATTTCACACAGATGTTAAGGACAGTGCCAGAACTTAAAAAAGAAAAAAATTGAAATTCCATAAGCTCCGGGAATTTTAAATTAAAAAATTGGTCTTACATTTGGACACAGCAGTAGTATTCTATATAGTACCTTCTTTACATAGTTATTATACTATAATTATTTTTTACTTCTTTGAAAATCAAACGATTGGTAAAATAAGTTTAATACATATACTTCATGCATGAATAATATTCGGTATTCGATATAATATATTTATAGAAGTAAACATAAATATGACCCCATTTGTTACAATGTTGTTATGCATAAAGCCCGATGTACTACTTTATATAAAATCGGGTAATAACTGTTTTGAAAATTTGTGTATTATTACAAGAAACTATGAACTGACATCTTCCATTAAAATTATACATCATTTTTCTTGTCATTAAGTGGAATATGTTGCTTTGAATGTAAATACAAAGCAAGAATGGCATAGTAGCGATAATTATATTTAGTTTTTGTTTTATCTAAAAGTTTTTAATATCTATAAACTATTCAACCATCTAAAATCTGCAGCAATTTTTGTTTAGTTTTCTCAGAGCAATGTTTTTAATTTGATTGAATTGTTTTACTTTAAGATATTTTACAAAAAATATTTTTACATAAATAGTTGAAAAATGGAACTGACAACATTTTGCGAAATATATAAAGCAAGATAAATCTCATGTTAAACTAAGTCAAATACAGAATTTTAAATAATAACGAAATTTTACATTTATTTCTTTATATTTAAAAACGTTGTATAAGATTAGGGACCTGCCTGATGGCCGAGTGACTAGCGCTCTGACACTTGTTGCCACATGTTTCGTTTTCGTGTCCTGGCTGTGCCATTAACGCTTGTAGTGGATTCGGAATCCACTTTATACCTAGGTCCTGGTATAATATGACAACAAAGCGTTGAGCATAGAGTTGACAACCTCATCCTAAGAAAAGAAAAGAAAGAAAAGAAAACAACAACAACAACAAAAAAAAAGCAGGCAGACCGTCATGGTCCAACATGTAGTGCCAGGAAGTTAGTTGTATAAAATTAAGGTTTATTTAATCTTTATTATATTTATTATTTCACGTTGTTTTAACCATCTTAAATTCTACAGCATCATATATAAGTCATAATTGCATATAAAATAATCTTCAAACTTTAAAGGAAATATAAAAATGTAAAAAAACAATACCAGAACAAAAAGCAGAAGTAAAAGAACAGTGAAATTTAGATATGGTTTGAAATTTATATTAAAAGTTAATATTCAAATGTTACTTATTGTATGTATGCCCTAATAAAATAGATGTTCATTAAATGGCGTATAACACCTGTCAAATAACTCCCATTATAAAAATGATTCATTTTCTTCTTCTCATTCTAAAGCGTTCAATAAACTTTCTGTGTGATACAAAATAGATCGTAATCAGGAAATTGAAAATATTTTTTTAATGTGTCTGTTTGACAGTTAAATTGAAGGTAAATAATATATTGTCACAGTCATTCACACATGTTATTAATGTGTTTTTGTTTTTTTTTTGATAGTGAAAACTTCCGTTACTTTTCAAAAATTGACATAGAAGAAATAAATAAGGATAATAAATGATATAAATGCTGCTTAAGATATCTCTTAGTGGTGTAATTCCGTAAAAAATAATTATTTAAATTATTTATTTTTTATAATTACCTATTTTTGAGGATATTCATCCTTTTTAATTTAACTTGTGATATTATATATTATAATCAAGCAAAAAGCATCGTAAAACGTCCAAGATATAAAATTAAAAGTAAATAAATTTTTTATATGATATCATAGACATATAAATACGAAGCTTTAAAATAACAATATAAAAAAGAAGTAAATAAGGATAATGAATGATATAAATGCTGCTTAAGATATTGCTTAAAGGTGTAATTCCGTAAAAAATAATTATTTAAAAATTTTTATTTTTTTAATAATTATCTATTTTTGAAGATACTCGTCCTTTTAATTCAATTTGCAAGAGAATATATTATAATCAAGCAAAAGCACCCTAAAACGTCCAAGATACTAAATTAAAAGCAAATTTTAATCTAAGCGTCCTTTTAGTCCTCTAATAATCAAACAAAAACATCCTACATCGTCCAAAATACTAAATTAAAAGTAAATAAAATTTTAGTTTTGTATGATATCATATAATACAATAATATTATTGTATTATTGTATAATAATAATGCAATAATCATAGACATACAATAAGATAATATTAAGACTTTAAATTAACAATATAAAAAAACAATAAAGACAAATAACAGTAAATGTTTTTAAATTGCTAATAGTATTTTTAAGAAAATTAATTTTTTTCTTATTCTTAATTATTTTCTTATAATCTCAAATTTCAGAAAATAAATAAAATAAAGAATTTAATATTTATTTGTTGAAATATAATTTTTTTATATCTCATCGTAGTTTTCTCTGCAGTTTCTATAATTAATGATATTAATAAGCTTGCCGACTCGATTGCAAGTAACGATCGGGGAGGCTGAGGTTCGAATCCGCTGATGGTGTCCGCCGTAGTTAGTTCTTTAAGAAATATTGAAATTCAATAGCAGTTGAGTAAAACATCTTGCATCGATTATCGGGTTGCCTGATGAGAGTTACCCGAGTTTTCTGTCATATGCCATACAAATGCGGGTCATATTCGAATTCAAGTGTTGCTGGTGGGCCTTTATGTTGCCTTAACCATCTTCATTAGTCTTTGGATTATCCAGGACATATATTAAAAACACATGAAGTCAACCGATGTAAAAAAAAATTAATTACAGTGATGAACTGGGTATTAAACCGGAAACTATTTTTAATGACAGATATCTTCTAATTAGTATTAAGATCAATTTATTTTTATATTGTCATCAGTTATTGCAAGTTTCTCAATTTTTAAGTTTTTAATGTCAAGAGTCATTCATTCAACTTGATCATAATTTTGATCTGCACTTGTATTGTGCGTTAATTTATAATATTGGAATACAGCCAACTTACTATTAAGTTAAAGCCACTAATAGTTAGCCATAGTCACTAATAGGTCTAGGTTGGATTTTTTTTTATAAAAGAAAGTGATTGGCTATTTAGTTATTTGATGAAATAGAGCAATAAGAGATTACAGTATAAATATTTTTTAATAATATACATTATTTTTATCATTTCGTCATGGTCATGTTATGATTTCTGATCAAACGATGCAAAACACTTCGAACTTTCACCATTTGAAAGAAGAAAAAAAAAAAGAATGGTTTTCCTACTTGAGAACAATGAAACTAATGATAATACAAAGGAGAAAAAAAAAAAAAACATTACAAGTTGGCAATTGTAATGTTCATTGTCAAAAAAATGTATTTCTTGAATGACGAACTCAAAAGAAATAGAAAAAAAAAAATTACGCTTATTTTGAAACCTTTAACTCTATGTTTGCTCTTCAATCTTAAAAAAAAATTGCTCTATTAATTTTTGTTTTCGTATAATCTTGTGCAGCAGTGATCTGAAATTTTATTGTTGTCATTTTTTTCTCGAAAATACTTGGAAAATATTATTCTCGTGAATTATGTTCATAAGGAAATGGAGGAAACTCAGATAACAATCATTAAGCCTTTTTTCTTCTCAACCTTAATTTTATTTTCAAAAGTATTGCCAGTCAAAAATGTTAGATCTATAATGTGTATAACAAGCACAAATAACAAACATTACACATAAACGTGTTTCCATTTTGAATAATTTATAAAATATATTAATTTTCTTTTTTTAAAAATGTTGCACATTTATTACAGTTTACTAATGCAACTTCAATGGATTTCCAAGTATAAAATGCTATATTAAACTAGCTGTAATATTATAAATTAAGTGTATAAATATCTACATTAATATGTAGTACTATGAATAATAATAAATATATAATGATTTTTTTGGCGATGTCTCTATAAACTACTTAATCTTATGCCAACTTTTAATAAGAGCTTATTTAATTATCTTTTAAACCATTTAAACTGTACACAACTTACAATAAGAATAATATATTGTTGAGGTTTTAGTAAATATTGCAATGTATTTCAATTTCGTGTCAGTTGTTTTTAAATTTAATATAAAAAAAAAGTAAAATATAGATTAAATAGATTTTACACAAATAATTTTAAAACGATAATTAAGAATTTATAAATAGTAAAATTTCAAACATTTTTATCACGAATAATTTAGAAACATAATAGTGTTATTAACATTAAATCCAGAATTAATAGAGATTTTCTATTGAGCAAAAAGTCAGAAGAATATTACTTTTTAGAAAAAATATCCAAATTAATTTTTAGTTGTTATTTTGCTCTCATATCCCCTGAAGAGTACAAGAAAATCAAATATCGTGGTGCACCGAACAATATTGGCTATGTTGATTGCCAGCTCAAAGTATAAATCCTCTTCCGAGGGATGGTCCAGATAATGCATGACGGCAGACTAAGCTCGATCAAAGACATGATGCAGAGTAAACTCGACATCAGGGCAGTTGCCACATTTTTGGTATTTTTTAACGCCATCATCAGAAATTTTCATACTTTTCTTCTCTTCTCATCTTCTCATCTTCTTCATTGAGAAGATGAAGTATTAGCTGTATTTTTGTCGACATTTAGTTCTGTAATTTGGTATTTAGTTTTTGATCTTAGAAGGAGTTTAGATTTCGCCAAAGCATTTGCATCTGCAAGGGAAGTAGCAATGGTAGTCTGATCCAGACTTCCGGCATTCTTTGCCAAAGAATCTGCAATTTCATTAAATTCCAAATCCGGATGATCCATTAGTGTAGTCAGTGATGTGATTGTGTGATGAATGGGAATTTATTGTTTTGATCCCTATTTCCTTTAAATGCTGTGCTTTAGTTCTTCCTTTGGGTCTCTCTTCGAGCAGTGTTCAATAAGATCAAGAACTATTGTGGTGTTTTCAGGCACTGTCCTATGTAATGGATTCCTTTTTAGTAATAAAGCTATAAGGATTTAATTCACGTGGAAATTCTATTTCTGTGCTTAGATATTAGATACATTAATAGATTTAAAAAATTAAATTTTTGATTATTTATGTCTCTGAGATGCTTTCAAATTTAAGTGCTTCAAAAATGTTTACTTAAAATTTGACTAATATTCACCGTGCTGTTAAATGCCGAACAATAATTTGATTATTTCAAATTATTGTTCTATTTATTTAAAATTCTGTGTACATAGTAGCGAATGACTTGAAACACTTTGAAAACATCACTTTAAAAATGATTAAAAGCTATTAAAAATAACAAATCTTTAAACAAATGCATATTTTTAAAAATAGCGTTGATAACTATTTAGCAATCTTTTAAATATTTATCTCCTACTATTTAAAAATTTTTTTGTTCTTTTATAAAGAAGTCTAATATAATCTACCATGGAAGCAATCCTTGAAAAGTAAGGGTGTGTTTTTTTTTCTCGTCTTGCATTCAACAAAGTTAATTCAAGGATGACATATTATGATTCTCAACTTGTATGTATTTTAAAATTGACTACTTTAAAATTTTATAATAAGTCCTTATCTATTCGTTAAATTAATTACGCTCTTTCAAATGATTTTGATTTTACGCTTGCTTAGAAGACAAATAGACTGTGAAGAAACGAAAAGTAAAAATAACTCGGAATTATTTTTGAAAGTGAAATGCCTTGATACTAGGTAAAAGAAATGCTGTCAGTTTAATTGGAATCAGATTAATTGAATCTATTTACGACTTAATTATTTATTTTACGCTTAAAATGCAACGTTTATTTACACAAGAAGTATTTTTGTTCTATTGTTCAATTTTATATATCTTATTTAGTTTGAAGGTAAAATAATTCTTGAAAATAATGTAATTAATTTATAAATAAAATATCCTTTGCTATAGAGAAAGCATGTTATGAACAATGAAAAATTAATTTAAAAGCAATATAAACAGTATAATAAATTAAACAGTGATAATAAATATGGGATTGTCAAGAAAGTATTTTCAGTTCTTATCGTGTACTTAAATGGCGAAAATCAAAATTATATTATAATAAATTAAACTGTGATAATAAATATGGGACTGGCAAGAAAGTATGTTCAATTTTTATCGGGTACTTAAATGGTGAAAACCAAAATGACTTTATTGCTTATCCAATATTTATTGTGCATAAAAATTGAACAAATTGCTATCTGCCCTTGCTGTTTTTTTAATATACATCCGCTTACTTAAAACCTTTTTGTTTCTGATTAAAAATAAGTAAATTTTGAAATCACTTTCTTATTTTAAGTTTAAACCATAGTTATAATATTTTTTTCAAATTATATTATACTTTATCTTAGAGTTATTTTGATAAAATAGAATTATTTTATATAAAAAAAATTCAATTTCATATCAGAATATGAATTTATTAATATATTTATCAAACAGTAGATTGGCAAGGAAGTACTTTGGGTATTTCCCCATGTACTTAAATGGTAAAAACTGCAATTACTTTCTTGCCTATCCAATGTTTTTGTAAGTTTTTAAGCTATCTAACTGTAATCGATTATTCAAAATGACGCAAAAACAATATGTGTTCTTAAATAACTTAATTTGCTGAATTTATAATAATAGTTGCGTTGTTTAAAACAATAAATTTAAAAAACTTTTAAAATGACTGTAAATTTTGTTTTACATTTCGTTTGTTTAGTCTATTGTATATGACTTAACTGCAAAACGAAAGTTATTTTACTTTTCTTATAATGTTTTACATAAATAAAGCTTTTAATGTCAAACAAAACATATCAACTCAAAATTTAGTTAACTAAGACGTAGAATAAAGATTACAAGTAATTATAATCCATCATGTTTAAAATAAATATTCATATTTGAATGAAGTATAAAAATTTATATAATTTCCTATTATAAATGTCAAAATTGATGTAACAAAGAAAGGGATCCTATTCTATCGCTTTTAAGATTATAGGACCTTTGAAATTTTAATAGACCTTCAAAAACAGAATAAAATGCCTTTTAGAGTTTTTATATGAGTATTTATATCAATAAGAACGCTAATGTAATTGACTTAGTAAGGGTAGATATGTTTTCACTTTTGTACAAGTATTGATATTAGTTGTAGATTGTTAATATAAACAGAACAATTTATGTCATTATGCATACAGGATGTATTAATTTATTACTTAACCTTGAATGTATAAACGTAAGGCGGAATATAATTGTCAGTGTCAAGTGCTTCATTATTGTAATAAATGTTTACACTTTGAGTGACATTTAATCCATTAGCTGTGAATATATTTAGGCATTAAAACTCAGCACTTAAAATAAGCCTTGAAACGTGAAATTAATTTAAAAATAATTATCAATCTTACATTCTTGTTGATTTAAATAATTATAAGAATTTCCATCTTTTTTCCCAATAAAAAAAATAAACGCCATCGAGTCGCGTCAATATATTGCATATTTATACTTTAATGTAAATATGTAAAGTAGAATGAATATAACATTGATAGTGCTTTAAGAATATCCTCATTTTATATTTTATCTTTTACTTTTAGATTTTGAAATAAATTAATATTACAAGTATAAAATTTAAACTCGAAATTTTATTTCATAAATAGAAAATCGCATGTTTTTTTCGTTCTGCAAAAAAAAAAAAAAAAAAAAAAAAAAAAAATTAAAAGATATAATTTTTTTAAAATTTACTCAAATAGATACTTATTATAGTAACGAGAATTAAAATTTGTATTGTTAAAATAGTAAATTTGGACTTGATAGCCGAGTTACTAGGGCTCTGGTGCTCGTTGTCACAGGTTTCGAGTTCGAGTCCCGTCTGTGCTTTGGAGGTTTGTAGTGGTTCGGAATCCACTTTAAACCGTCTAATATAACTACAGAGTGTTGGGCGTAGGGCTGCCAACCCTATCCAGTAAACAGAAAAAACTTCTCGGGTTCCGAAATTTGCCAGTAGTCTTGGCCCACAGTGAGACTATTGCGCCAATGAAGAAAAAGAAGAAAGTTATAAAATTGTTTATAATATAGGTTATTTTCGAAATGCCATATAAGAATGTTATATTCAAATGTTATATATATTGCAACAAAATATATTATATATTTCGAGGTAGGCAAATTTTAGACTTCTCCAGAACTATTTGATAAAATAAACGAATCATATTTGTTAATTTTAAAGCAGAATCGTACTTTTATTGTTTTATAGCAATTCTATTTTTATTATATATTTTGAAAGTTGATGTGAATATAAACCCACCTATGTGTTTAACGTCGCAAGTTATAGTGCTGAAAGATTAAAATTTGAATTTTTACATCTGGCGAAAGTTATATATCAATGTTATAAAAAGTAACACAAGAAAATGTATGTATAATAAAAATAATGTTGTTTGTATGGTTTCATTATATAAACTTATCGCATTTCTAAATAGTCCTATGTTCATTCTTATTTTTTTTTTGTACGTTTGTGCCTTGCATCAATACATCTTATATAGGTTTTGTCTCTCTCTTTACACACACACATGTATATATATCTATATATATGTAGTGTGTGTATAATTGAAAGTGCGTAAAGAATTTCATGCTTAACATTAAATTTTTAAAAACACTAGGTTCGCATTTTTATATTATCCACAAAAAATATTTTGTACGATGATTTCTTTTTTTTTCTCTACGTTAATTAAAGTTCAAGACTTAAAGTGTTTATTGAGCACAGTTTTGAAATGAGGCATGATATAGATATTGCATGAAATATGTAATAAATACATCCTTGAAAAAAGTATTTGTACATGATTCGAGTGCCATAATTGATAGAAACTAGATTTTTATATGGAGATAAAAAAATAACAAAAATACGTAAATCAATTTCTGGCATGTAAATTAGCACATTATTTACAAAAGTTATCTCATAATTTTTTTATTAATTAAAAAATATTAATATTTATTTTTTATTTAACGAGAAAAAACCTGTTAAATGTTTTCGTTTCACAATTAAACTCAAAATCAGTGTTCATCAATTCAATTTCAAATGATATATAATTAAAACACATTTCTTTAACCTATGAATCTTTATTATAGAAATAAAAAGTAACTAGTGGGCTGTTACCAGAGAGCGGTGAACCACAGTAAGACATAATATTGTATTAGTTTGTTTATTTAAGCAATTAAAAATGTGTATAATATAAAGCTACACATTCCTTTTTTTAAATGATGTAAAATACTTTCAGGTTAATTTTTTCAAAATAGTGTTACAGAATAGTATATAATAGTTAGTAGTTACATCATTTATCATTTCTTTTCAATGGCGCAACATGGTGAACCCCTTGGTGGGCCAAGGCCGTCTGCTTACTGGCAGATTTCGAGACAGGAGATGTTTTCTTTTAACGGTGTAAGATTGTCAGTTCTTTGCCCAACAATCCACAGTCATATTAGACCGGGACCTGCGGTTTAAAGTGGATCTCAAACCACTAGAAACATCTGTGGCACCGCTGGAACTCGATTCCGTAACATGCGGCGCCGAGGCCTATCATGCCTATGTTGTCATTTACCTTTCAATAATGCTTCATGTTAAAAAATAACAGAACAGCATTATTTAACGGATAGCATTAAAATACAATTACCAATTGTTCTCATTGTGGCTTTCCCATTTTGCAAATTAATTCATGTATGCAGACTGCACTAATTATCATACATGCATATTCACCAACATAAACGACACATTTTAAGCAAGTAGATAAGGCATGTTGATCTTGGTACAAGGAAACAAACATAAGTCGAGCGTAAACGAACACCCTCTTCATGCTTCATATAAGAATTCTTACTCTTGTTATTCATGTTATTGTTTTTGTCTGCCACTGACATTTTCAAGGAAGTGCCCGAAAGCATTTATAAGCACTATTCCGAATTAAATCTGACAACAATCGCTATCTCCTTGCACGTACTCTAGTGACAACATGAAACTTTTATTTTTGCGAAACCTTCCTTTGATACCATAATTCCGCTGTATGCATTTCGAGTGCGTATACGTTTCAGGTCAATTACCTTGACCGATTGTCTTCGTCTATTAGTCGGAGGTAAAAATAATGGATTTTTATTTAAAAGCATGACTTAATAATTTTTAGAAGAATAGCTGTTTACTTTTATTTATATTATTATTTTTTTTTTGTGAATTGAGTTATTCAAGAAAATAGTTTCGCATTTTAAAAGATAATAAGGTTTTTGAGGATTGCTTTATTTCATAATATAATTGTAGGATTTCAAAGAGTTATTTAAAATCTTAATTTTATTAGTTATTGTAGATTCTGAAGAACATTTCATAAGTTAGAAGGATGGTCTATTATAACAGAAGGTTCATGGACTTGGTCTAGATGTTGCTGTCGACCAAGGGGGATAACAAAACATACAACAACATACAACACACAGAAGGAATGTAGCCTAAATTAATTATAACAGAAGGATGGTCTATTATAACAGAAGGTTCATGGACTTGGTCTAGATGTTGCTGTCGACCAAGTGGGATAACAAAACATACAACAACATACAACACACAGAAGGAATGTAGCCTAAGTTAATTATAACAGAAGGATGGTCTATTATAACAGAAGGTTCATGGACTTGGTCTAGATGTTGCTGTCGACTATAACAAAACATACAACAACATACAACACACAGAAGGGATAATAAAACATACAACAACATACAACACACAGAAGGAATGTAGCCTAAGTTAATTATAACAGAAGGATGGTCTATTATAACAGAAGGTTCATGGACTTGGTCTAGATATGTTGCTGTCGACCAAGTGGGATAACAAAACATACAACAACATACAACACACAGAAGGAATGTAGCCTAAGTTAATTATAACAGAAGGATGGTCTATTATAACAGAAGGTTCATGGACTTGGTCTAGATGTTGCTGTCGACCAAGTGGGATAACAAAACATACAACAACATACAACACACAGAAGGAATGTAGCCTAAGTTAATTAATTATAACAGAAGGATGATCTATTATAACAGACAGAAGAGGTTCATGGACTTTAATTATAACAGAAGGATCTAGATGTTAAGTGGGATAACAAAAACATACAACAACATACAACACACAGAAGGAATGTAGCCTAAGTTAATTATAACAGAAGGATGGTCTATTATAGCAGAGATGATCTATTATAACAGAAGGTTCATGTCATACAACATGCAGAAGGAATGTAGCCAAGTTAATTATAACAGAAGGATGGTCTATTATAACAAAATGGACTTGGTCTATACAAAACATACAACAACATACAACACACAGAAGGAATGTAGCCTAAGTTAATTTTAACAGAAGGATGGTCTATTATAGCAGAAGGATGATCTATTATAACAGAAGGTTCATGGATTTGATCTAGATGTTGCTGTCAATCAAGTGGGATAAGAAACATACAACATGCAGAAGGAATGTAGCCTAAGTTAATTATAACAGAAGGATGGTCTATTATAACAGAAGGTTCATGGACTTGGTCTAGATGTTGCTGTCGACTAAGTGGGATAACAAAACATACAACAACATACAACACACAGAAGGAATGTAGCCTAAGTTAATTATAACATCTATTATAGAGAAGGATGATCTATTATAACAGAAGGTTCATGGATTTGATCTAGATGTTGCTGTCAATCAAGTGGGATAAGAAAAATACAACATGCAGAAGGAATGTAGCCCATTCAACATTTTTAACACCGAAATTTTCTATTTAAATGAGAGGATTTGTAACCTACTCCTCACGGGTAACCAACGGACTTTCGGGTCTTAAGAGTTTATTGTTTCCATCCTTGGCATTCGATTCTGTCGTCATTTCTGTCGATTCTGCGTTACTTGTCAGGGTTTCAAGCTGAGCTTCTTTATCTGAATACGCCTCTAAATCGTCGAAGAAATGCAAGAAAGTTCTTGGAGATTTTCTTCCAATTTTGTTGTTTTTGTATTTTAATTATCATGTTTTATTTAAAATAGAAGTAGCACATAGTCTTGAATTTTCCATTCTAAAAAACAATTAATATAATATCTTCCTAATTTTTGAAACATTTAGTATTATAGTTTTACTACTGACTAAGTAATGTTATTATTAAATATGTAAATTAAATTATTAGAAAGCATTTAAAAAATCATCTTTTATGATTTTGAAATATTTAAAAATATTTAAATAGATTCAATAGAGTACGTACGAGTACGATTTTCAAATTAAAACATTTCCAAATAACTCTTAAAATAATTATGAATTTTTTAGGATTATGATTTTAAAAAGGCAAAATCATATTTTAATACACCGAAAATAACTTATATCCCATGACATAATTAATTTTCATTAGTTTTTCATTTTATTAGGTAAATATTTGAACATTTCAAAAAGTTATTGACTCTGAAAAAAAAAAAGGAGAATGTTACTAAATAGCTATACTTAAAAAAAAAAACACTAGTTCAGACTCAAAAAAGATATACTATATCATACGAGTTAAAGGAACTGAAAAATTTTATTGCGACCTTAAAAACTGGCTTGAAGATTTAAGGTCAGGCTCGAACGGTAGAGGTGTGTCGGTAGATTCGCTCTATTTGCGATAACTAGATCAACAGTCGTTATACTTTGAATGGGGGAAATACAAGTCCTCACTCAATGCTTTTGTAACAGGTATCGCTTTCAGCTACTTCGATAAATTGCCTTCATTCAAACAACCCGGAATCTGATGCTCTTTTATTATTGCTTGACAATGAATTACAGTATGCTTATGAATTTATTAGCTCAAATTACGCTTTTGCTTTTTATGTGAGACATTTTTGTATTTGTGAAATGGTTGAAAGTATTCAGCTTAAAAATGTGTCCGTTGGGAAAAAATGCATGATGGAATAAAAACAGTTTTAAAAGAAATTTTTTCTATAATTTATTTAGGAATTTTTTTTTTTTACTTAAATAAAAAAATTTTGATTGCGAAATCAATTAAAGATTAAAATTATTTGTATTTATTTTTTGATAATGCAGGGATTTATATTTTAAGCCAACAAATAAGTATTTTAAATTTTCGATTTAACCATAATAAAAATAATTTTAACCGGCAACCACATGCGCTTGGTATATTCTGCAGGCTTTCTTTCATTCTTATACATTCAAGACGTTATAATATGAAATTGGTGAATTAATATGAGTGTTGAAGTAGTGATTATATTTAAATGCATAATATTGAAAACTAATTGACTTTTTTGAAAATCATGAAAATATGTTTAATATTTGATAATCATCTGAAACATTTGAAAAATATTCGTTGGGGTGTAACACTTGTTCAAAAAGAACGAGGATTCAATCCTTATTCAAACTGAAATCTTTGAAAAATTCAGAAACGCAGTTCACTTTCTTTACAATTTAGGCTATTGAGACACTGGACCTACAGTTTACTAGATTCAGAACTACAGACATCCATGCTACTGCCAGGATTCGAACCGGAAGCCTGTGGTTCCAAAAGCCAGAGGGTTAGCCAATTGGCTATCATGCTGCGTGCATTTCTTTGAAGGTTAAAAACTTCTTTTAAGATTAAAACTACGAAAAATAAATGGCGAATTTTAAAATATATGTATGGAATAAAGAAACCACTCAATTTGACCTTTTAAAGAAAATCTACAATAAATTTTGTTAAAACATAGAAACAACCATACCAATCTGAGTCCACCTATTTCATCAAAGGGTTTCTTGTACAGATGATAAAACAACGTTATCTCACTCATTAAACAATAAAAAAATTGATTCGCATTCATCACACGTAAAAAATAGGCTCATCATTATAATTTATTATCTTAAGTATCTAGAAATAATCAGACATATGCTGCTACTGTACTTTTTAAAAACTTTTACTAGAGAATTCTACATTATTTTTTTTTCATCATTATTTTCTTCACAGAATGGATGTTTCTTGAGAACTGGAAGGAAATGACCTCATTCTCCCCTAAGACTCCGAGTAATGAGACATGATTACTTTGAAATATCGTTAAAGAATCGAGCAAGGAATTCAAAATAACCTAAGCATACTTGTTACCATTTGTAAAAAAATTTCATCATTAAAACTTTATCTGGGAAATCACTTTATTTCTCACAGATCGAATTCGACAACCTGTTATTTTCAATATCCAGCATCTTTATCCGACTGTACCTGTCAGATATGCAGCAGATTTTTGAAGCAGACTGTACCTGTTGAGAAACGACACCTTGGCAACTGGGGTTTGATTTGTCGCTCTACGGTCATATTCTGTGCACAATTTAGGTCCTACAATTTACTGTGGATTCAGAACCACTAACACACATTCATGCCAGCGCCAGGATGATTCGAACCTGAAGCCTGTGGTACCAAAAGCCAGAACTGCGCAACTGGAGGATTTTCTATCTACTATTCTTATCGGAAACGAAAACGGACATCTATGTTCCGGAGTACCTATGGGGTAAATATACCCTGAAAACCTCCACATATTCATTAATGTTTACGAATTATATTGTTGTTGTCGTATCTCTCGAAGAGTACAAGAAAATCAAATATCGCGGTGCTCCCAAATAATATTAACTATGTTGGTTGATTGCCAGTTCAGTAATATAAATCCTCGTCAGAGGGATGGTCCAGACAATGCACGGCGTCTGCAAACAGCTGGACATTCAAAGATGTGATGAGGTGCATCACATCAGGGTTGTTGCCATATTTTTGGTATTTTTAACGCTATCATGAGAAGAAGGGTTGCCATTGCCTTGGGAGGTTGTACTTCTACTTGTTGGTCTGCGGGAGGTATTTTATTACATTGTTGTAGTTGCGTCAATTAAAAAGGTAAAAATTTTAAATTTTCAAAAATTAGGACTAAAGGAATAATTATTCTATCATTATCAATATTCTATCTTAACAAGTTTACGTAAGAATATTTTTGTTTATAATTTTATCGTGCCCATTTCTATCACAGACACAGAAGCTTTGACATTATTTTTGCGGGTTTAAAATGGGCGGTCACTTTTTATTTTGAGGCTTAACACACTCTCAGTTAGATTTCTGCGATAGTGTATTTAATGTGATTTTTATTTACGCAGTATGCCTCATGTATAAATTTTTATCTAATCGTAAACTGAAAAAAAAATCCTTTAATTTTTTTTTTAAATGAAAAAAAAAAAAAATAATAAATTAATTTTATTAAATGTATCCCCAATTTTAAAAAATATTCATAAATGGAAAAAAATTTCATTTTCTGTAATCGCATTATACTGAAAATGCTCAAAATAATTATTATTAGATTATCAATTCATGCACGTAGAGATTAACAATAGTTAATAGATTATCAATGTATTATCAATATGTACGACAAGAAATGTTATCTAAATCTTTAAAAGAACATACAAATTTGTAGAAATGAAATAATGTTCTTAAGAGTTTAAACTATTATTTAAAAAAAGTTAGACATAAATCGAATTAAATAAATTAAGCTTATTATTATTAGATAAATTTATTTTTATGTATGACGAAATATATCCTAGTATTTTTATCTGATGGATCAATGGTAAATGTAATATAATACTTTTCGTGTAATACAAATTACTGGCAATAATTGAACAATTATGAAATAAAATTTATTATAACATTGATATAATGTAATAATTATAAAGGGTTATTTTTTTTTTATATTTCCAATTTTCATTGTGTCACGATCATATATGGTTTTTGATAATGCATTATATTGTGTATGTCTGAGTGTCTGATGTGTATGTGTAAGTAGGTCAAGCAATATGTTTAAAAGATTGCTTTTATAAAATAAACTTTCCTGAACTTGCATTTACCATTTTACATCATTATATTGCAATAACCCCGCATATTTTTATATATAAATTTTTTTCTTTTGCAATGTATTGCGTAAAAGAGTTAATTTTCATAAACAGTACTTTCTTACTTACTTACGTAATAAATATTTTTAGAGAAATTATTAGCTGAATACAATTAAAAATGTTTACTAATAATTATAATTCCGTCACATGTAGGTGTTTACAGCAACGAGATTGCAGATAAATTGGCCAATGAGGGTAGCTTTAAGAGTTCTATTGATGGTGGCTGTCTATCTTTCTCGGAACTCTAGGGGTCAAATTAGTTATCAACTCCTCTTGGAGAAAGTCCCCGAACATGAGTGAGTGGTATGATTGTAACCGTCCTGATGCTGCTTTAATGGGGCTGTTAGTAGATCTGTACAGACGGCTTTTGCTAGGCTCCGTAGTGGCCATCGTACTCAACGTCATGCGTCTGTCCTGTGCCCGAAATGTAATCTGACTCAAGCAACTCCTGCCCATATTTTGACTTGCATTGGCTGCCAAAAAGCCAGTTGTGCTCATGTCCCGGAGCCATTTTTCGTAGTTTGAGAACACACGGGTTCATGGACCTGGTCTAGATGTTGCTGTCCACCAAGTGGGATAAAAAACAACAACGCTTATAACTACCTCAAAAGTATATCAAAATTTTCTTAATAAAATAATATAATGTAACTGGAAATATTTAATCTGTCTATGTTTCACTTTTAAAAATTACATCTCAAACATCTATCCAGATTCCTTAAGGAAAAAAATTAACATGATTAATCGAGTGATTAGATGTATAAATTCTCAGGATGTTTTGTAAATACTTGAGTTTTTAATAGCGAGAAAGGAAAAAGACACATGTATTGACTATAAGTCTCGAATAAAAGTCATGGTTTGTTTACATTTCCTAACGACGGAAAAAATTCAAATCCCCTGAAATCAGTCGCATGGAAACATTTGGAACGGGATTTCCTCAACCCTTACATGGTTGTCACTTCCGATTACAAGTCAAGCCAATCTATAAAAAATTTAAAAAATAGGTTAACACGAGTATCTGCTTTTTTTCAAATCCAACTTACAAAAGAAAAAAAAATGTTCGATAGCAGTTCAAATTACTTGGGTGATCTCACATTTTGTTAAAATAATCTAAATTGATAAATAATGCTCATTTTTATAATACTTAACGTTACAATTTCTTATATGTTTGATGTACTCAGATAACGTTGCGGGATTTCTCAGGTTTTAGATCTGCTGCTGGCGTTTGTTATAGTCATTGCTTTCAAAACAAGAGAGCGTCATAAATAGTAGTGATGGCATACATAGAATATTTTTAATCAACATAGAATATTACTAATCAACTCATCTGTGGATATTTTTTAGATTTTATATCATACGACACGCAAATGGAGGTTCAGTTTTCCGTTAAACTCTTACCAGAAACAATATATCCTCCCCATAATCTCCCCTTAAGTGAAACCCGAGCACTATTGAACTATGCATAAGTGCAACATGCAATCCACAGATGAAAAAACATGTTCTTTAGAGGAATTTTTATGGTTTCTCATATCAAGAGCCAAGTGTTTCACATAAT